>CAUDNR010001957.1:38197-91797 GCA_958430865.1 Entrophospora sp. SA101 | reverse complement strand
AAAGTTCGCCTGACAGTCTTTTCACTTGCTATAATGTTTAATTCTTCAAGTTGTTTGGATAATTGATAGGCAGTTGTTTTAGGGACTTTTCTTACTGCTTTTACAAGCTGCCTTTCATCACGAGTTGATAATTTTTTAGCTCTGCCAGTCCTGAGAGCTGCAGTTGTTTTATTTTTATTAAAATAATCATTAATGGTGTTTTCAACTGCTCTTTTGGATCTATTTAATATGTTGGCTATTTCCCTATAAGAAAAATTCGCCTTTTTTAAACCAATAATTTCTCCATGTTCAAATTCAGATAATTCAGTACCTCTTGGCATTTGAGTCTTTGAAAAAAATATGGTTTAATTTGGATAAGAATTTGCTTCACGATTGCAATTTAAATTTTGCAAATTTTTTTTTAACAATCTTCAAAATTGGAAAAAATCAATCCGTTTAGTACTTTTGTCAATAAATTGAGAAATAATATTGCACAATTTGCGAAATTTTGCAGACAACCAGTTTCAAACATGGCGAGCATTTTTTAATTATACCATAAAAGATGTTAGAAATTGCTATTATAGTCAATTTTTGAGTTAAAGATTTTTAAAAAAATTCCGGAATTTTCATTTTTATCTTTTAAGGTTTGTAAAACAACAATGGTTTATTTATATGCGGTGAAACTTCAGTATATTATAGTATTTGATACGAAAATTAATTTTTACTTAATAAGCAAGTGTGATTGGGATAGTAAAATTTTTAGTTTTTGTCATGTCACTTTATTCAATTATTTGTGATGATCTGCAGGTGTCCCTATACTTTTATCCAGGTAGTGTAGATTATAGGTGGAATGACCCTGGAATAACCGCTTTGACTGCAACGTTTTTAGATCCAAGATTTAAAGATCTAAATTTTTTAACTCATGTGAAACGAAAAGAAGTGCATAAATATATACATAATTTAATTTTAAAATATCTTGAAAATAATAATCAGTGTAATTTAAATGATATAGAAGAGAATTCTGGTTCCTTAAAATCAGCTTTATCATTATTTTTTGAAGATGTTTCTGCCAAGGGTAAGCAATATATCTTTTTCAATATTAAACAATCAATAAGTTTATTAACTAAATTTTATTATAATATTAGATGATACTAGCATTTCCAAAAATATAAAATCTGAAATTGAATTTTATTTGACATTGCAAAAGGTACAGTTAGAAGAAAATCCACTCCTTTGGTGGAATGAGAAAAAAGTAGTCCTACCAAATCTAGCAGTTCAAGCTAGGGTTTATTTAGCTATACCAGCAACCTCAGTTCCATCTGAGAGGTTGTTTTCCTCAGCTGGTAACGTCTTCACAAAAAAAAGAAATATATTGAACCAAAATAATCTTCATAATATACTGTTTTTGAGAGAAAATTATAAACTTTTTGATCAATAAGTTGGTTAATTTTTTTAATTTTTATATAATTAATTTTTTATTATGTTTTAATTGAATTTTTCAATAAGAATAATTAATTCGATTGATCAAATGTTAGCTGGCTAGAATTTTTTACCATATTCATGATTTTATGTTGCGCGTGAAAATGAATTTCTATATTAATAAATTTTTGGATACAAAATTCTGATTGGCCAATTTAAATTTCACGCACAACGTTTAGTAAAATAATAAAAAACCACGATTTTTAGTGAATTCATATAAAGTATGATATTTGTCTACTAAATTATTAGATAAAAAATTTATTCAAGTTCTTGCCGGCTAACATCACTAATAAAAATGGAGTCCAAAATTTTAAAATTTACAGAATATTAATATATTAATATGAAATGCTTCAACTTTGGACCTCAATGACTTTACAAAATTTTAAGATAGTGAAAGAAGTAGAATGATAGAAGTGAATCTTAGCTCTTTAGCTTTAATTCTAGTGTTGATTTTAGATGATATACACCGTATATATTAATATAATGTTATTATGACTGACTATATAGAACTTTTAAAAATGATCGGTTGTCAAAAAAAAACTATCCTTAAATTTACTATAAAAATTTTCATTGTAACTGATAAATTTCTTTTATAATTCACGTTTTCAAAAAATATATTCTTGTTGTCAAAATTTACATGCGATAAAGATACTAAAAAATTCGCACACAATATTTTGTTATTATGCTATTGATACAGCTCAACAATTATGCATTATACATAATATCCATGATGAATCGTCCCTGGACAAGATTGATTAATTCGATTTTTTCTTATCACAAAATTTGCGGATATTTTTTGCGGAGTATGATTTATTTACAAAAAAATATTTAACATAAAAACAGAATTAAATTTTTTACTATTTATGTTATGCATTAAATGACATACATCGGAAAGATTTGATCCATGATGGTAATATATTATTGCAAGGAGATGGTTGTTATCTTACAGATTTGGGATTATGTGGACCAGTTGATGAAAAGTCACCAGATAAAGTCTATGGAATTGTATCCACCAGAACTATTTTAGAGGAAAAAAATAAAAGAAACTGATGTTTACAGTGCTGGGATGTTAATGTGGGAAATATTTGCAGGTCATCCGCCATTTGATTATAGAGCTCACAATCATCATTTATTTTTTTGATATATGTCAAAAAGACCAACTAGTGGAGAAATTTGGAAGTTTTCTAGAAATAAAAATAATACCAGTAGTGGTGGTGCTTTGCAACAAGCACACAAATCACATCCTGATGCATATCATGCAAGTAGAATATTAGACGAAAAGATTGCTAAATTTAAAAGCTTAAAAAGTTGTATAAGTAATAATAGCTCGTTAAATACTCTTGATTTTAACTTTTTTCTCTAAAATGTTAAAAAATGTGAATTTTCATTACTAATAATTAATTGGAAATCACTATCCATTACCAACAATATTAATTAATCAATTAATAAAAAATGAATTCTAATAACAAAGAATTGACGAATGACTAATTTAATTCCAACCATAAATTTATTATTATCTTTTTATTTATCTTGTAACAATATTTTGAATAATAAAATTTTTACAATGACATTGTGAGGTATTATTCCGGTTAATTATGGTCAAACTTTCGGGATATTCTTGTCAGTTAATTACAAATAATTCAGTTCTTGTCAATTAATTAGTTTAGGAGTTTACTTTGGTCCCTCTTTTTTTGCACTTGGACAAATCTATGAGCACATTTAATGGCGTCAAATAAACAAAAATGCCTTTTACAAAGTTCAAGTTCTATAAAGTCCCCTTTATTCACTTGTGATCGATTTATTTCAGTCGTTTACATTTATTGGCTGATTACAAACTCGCTTTAGTTTACTTGCGAAACAACTTAAGTAGCTTGTTTAACAGCCTTACGTCTACGACTACAATAATACTACCAGCACTTCCAATTAACCTTTGGGTGACACTTCATTAACACCCACTAGTTAATTAGTTAGCGTTGGTCCAAACCTTTGCTTACTCACTAAAGCAAATTACATTACTAATAGTTGTTATACTCACTAGTTTAACCAACATCAGTCATAAACTCGCTTATTTGCTCACTAAAGCAAATAAACGTGGCTTTTTACCAAAGTTCCACTATTGTTTGGTAACCTTTTATCAAGGCACTAACTACACTTGTTGCTTTTATCAAAGCACTTTAAACAAAGAAAATAAAAATAAAAAATTTATTTTTATTTTTAAAAGCTTATTAACGATTAATATTATTTAATGATTCTATCAGAGTTTTATTTTATTAGAATTTTAATTATCTATTATTTTCCTCTGAAGAGACTAACATAATAATTATTGTAAATCATTAGGATTCAAACATTTAGAATCAATTGAACTAAAGTTCTTCAATTGCTTGTTCTATACTGTATATATAATGTTAGGTTGTATGGTGATTGTTAAATAAACAGTTTAAAGAGGTTTGTAAAGAGATCAAATTAGCCAAACTTTTAAGTGACAAAAGAAAAGTAAAAGTAAATAAGAAGGAACTTTAGAAAAGCTTTTACCACTTTATAAAAGGGCCATATTTATTTATTGTGCCATAAAGTGTGCTTATAGATTCGCCGAAGCTTCTAGATACAAAAAGATGAGTAAGCAGAAAATTATCATTATAAAATAACTTAATTGGCGGGTATAGAATATAAAGGCTTGCAATTAATCGACAAGTGTTAATTTGAACACGTAAAACAATTGATATTAATCAAAAAGCCACCTTCCAATTAGTGTTAGTCGCCAAAACAATTTTGTAGAGGCGAAAGTCAAAACTAAATCAAAATTCAATAGTCAAAAATCAAAACTAGTTTCAACTTATAGCGAAATCTTTTGACTTTCGCACGGTTGTGAAACACTAGTTTTCGAAACCAGCACTACTTCCAATACAATTGAACACTATTGCGTTGTTTGTAAGAAAGTATTTATTTCACGAAATTTAATTGCAAAGCTCAAATTGCATTTTCAAAAAAATTTTTTTTTTTGTTAAGACCAAGTATCGAAAGAAAGAATTTGACATTTTTAAAGTTTTTTTTTATTTTTCTATCGCCATAAAGGACACAACGCAATACTTGTTTGCTATTTTATCTGAGTAATAAGAGAGGTTTGGCAATGTGTCCAACCAGCCCAACAATTGTTTTTTTGTTGTTGTTATTGTTGCTTCTTGAGTAGCCAAGAAGTCAATTGTATAAAGGTCTATATTACCAGTCTTTAATTGTTGGTGGATTCGTCCAACCAAAATTTGAGTTTTATGAAGGATTATGTAAAGTTTTTTAAATAAAGAGTGGTGCTTTTAATTTCTCTTAAGTTGGGGAAGGAGAAAAGGGAGGGGAACGAAAGGATAGGGTGGGAATATTTTTTTCTTTTTCTTGTAAGCTGCGCTGTAGCGAGAAGAAATTTTTGGATAAAATTAAACTTGTTAACATTACAAATTACGGACGCAATGATTTATTTTCTTTCCATTTATTTCTTGTAATAACTTTATAATTAACTAGAGTGAACTCTTGTTATGGTGGAAAAGAGAAAAATTACATATAAAACTGAAAGAGGCTGACGTGATGAATTTTGTATCCAATCAGCCATTCCTATGGTGGTATTTTTTTTATTCCATTACTGCATTAACTACTTAGGATGAAAACAATTGGTATTTTTTTTATTTCATTATTTTATTTATATATACAGTAGATACATTGATGAATAAATATATAAAATTTTTTATTAATTTTTCAACATTTTAATTTCATTCCGTATTTGATCTAATACTTCTTTTAACTCGTTTTTGATTTCATCTTTAATTTCCTGTTTTATTTTATTCAATTCATTTTTAAAATTATTTTCAACTTGTTCAAATTTCAAGTGAATATCTATATCCTTTTCTGGCTTTGGCATTTCTACAAGTTCTCGAAGTTCATCAGATATAAACGGTAGATAACCTGGATCTTTTTTACTATTGTCTGTCTCTCTAATTTTTTCCCTAATATCAACAACTGATATATAATATGAACTAATAAATTGATTGAATTAATAATTAAGGTCAAATTAATAAATAATAAATAAAATAAATAAATTATATTTACAAGATATCAGGAAAATTCTTTCTATCATGACGTTGACAGGGAAGTAAATAAAATAATTCAATTTCAGCAATAAACTAATAATTAAAAATTAAATCTTGATTATTTATCTAGGAGTTATAATGTTAATAATACAACATATTAAAAAATAATAATACCTTTGCTTGTTGATATAATAATGCTTCTCTTAGATTAAATTCTTTAATTTCATTAGTAAGTAAACCAATAAATAAATTCATTAGGTATACTACAACTACAAATGAAAATGTTATATATAAACATGCCAGATAAGGGTCATCTTGTAATGACCAAAATCCAAATGCTTGATTATCACCTATAAAAAATTTCAACAATGTGATTAATGTTAATTAATAAATAGTAATCATAAAAAAATTTTAATAATAAGATTACCTGTAAGGAAATTATATGTTGCAAGCACTGAAGATATAAAATATGCAAACATATTGGTATTATCGTCAGGCTGTTGAACAATCAGAGAATTTTGTTCATAAGTGTTGTTATTCATAAAAATTGTATAATATTTAGTAGCAATATTCCATGGATTGTTAGAATCATTATTGAAAATAGGTTTATCCAATGTAAAATCTTGAACTGGTCTCAGTAATATATAAAAAGCACATGAAAACCCTAAAGAAACTGCTGATAAAATAACTAAAAATGGAAAGACATTTGCAGCAACTCCTGAAATTATTGCAAAATAAACTCCAGCTCCTCTAAAATACCGAAAAAATAATATGAATTTTAACAACGTCATCAAATAAGATAATGATATCAGCTGTTTATCTGGTGGACTACCATAATATAACCATAAAATTGAAGTTGTAATTGGTAATAAATATGCACCAAGATCTATTAAACAACATAGTTGAGATCAAAAAAATCATTGATATGGTGTTATGAGTATTTGAGATAAATTATCAATAAAAATCATACCTATGAAGTTTTTCAAATTAATAATATACTTTTTTGGATTCCAAATCATTTGTCTGAACTCAAAAATGAGTTGAAAGAATCCAAGAATTATTGGAACAATTAAAAAATATATTGAAATGGTATGACCATCAGGTGTATCTTGATCTGTTAGAAAAGAAATAGATCCCAACACAAAAGCTAATATAAATAATATATGAATAATAAAAAATGTATAAAAATATTTTTCTCCAAAAATTTTTTCTTTGAAATTCAAGATGATTTCACCACTAAAGTATTTGTATAATTCCAAAGTATTTAATTTGGTAAAGATACTATCTTTTGGTTTATATAATTCCTCCCAAAATGAATTATAATTATTATCATAATTGAGAAACCCAAGATATGGAATTATTAGTTTTACACCAGGAGTCTTTTTTTTAGGAAGTCTGTCTATAAACTTATCCATAGTTTGATAAGAATCCTCACAACTTTCATGATCTTTGTTGATATCTATTTCATAAGTACTTTGATAATTACAAGTATCAAAATTTTTAATTGAATTAAAAGATGGAAATAATATAAATGAAGTTTGGGCAAAAAATTTTGATGTTAAATTATAATGCTTTTTTTCTAATCTTGGTAATTCTAGTACTATTGTTTTTAGTAAACCAATATTAGCCTGATTTTTTTTAAAACATTCAAGACAACAATCAACTACTTTTTCTACAATAATCACATTATTTTGTTTTAGTGCTAAATTTAAAATTATCTTCCCATATTTACTTAAATAATAAAAATCCTCTAACATATATAACATCATTTCTTTAAATGGCTGTCTAAAAATTTGATTATTATCAATATATGAATATTCATTAATGTCAACTGATCCAATATTAAATAAATAATCTTCTAAAATAATTTTACTATCTGTCAATAAATTAATTCTGTCTAATAGGTCTTTTTTATAATCATCCTCAAGAATATCATGTTTGATATACTTCATGTATATTTTGAAAGTTTTATTATTAATGGAGAAAATTTGTATATAATTATTTGTTATTAATAATAAATCATCATTATATAATAATTTATAACTTAAAATTTTTTCATCTTGATTGATACCATATTCATCAATTATGATCCAGTTATCTGTTGATCTACCTTTAGGTTTTTGAACCTTTAAATTAATATTTTGTAAATTATCATCATAACTTATTGACCAATTTATAGATTTTCCTAGCACATTTTCAATATTTGATGGTGTTTCATTATTTGAAATCTTTTTATATAATTCACATAATATTTGACCTATATATGAGCATTCTTTATTTTTAAACCTTATTTGCTGAATATCTAATTTTTCTTCATTAATAATTTCCTTGAAGTGAATTTCACTACCATTAACAACAACTAGTTTGTTAATTGGTAAAATTTGTGCAGCTAGAATATCCTTTTCTTTCATATTTACAATTTGTTTTTTAAAATATTCTGTGATATCTATAAAATTGTCAAGATTATAAGGATCCATCAACTTATAATTATAATCTTGTGTATTTTTATTATAAAGTGCAACCATTAAAAATTCTTTCTCTCCCTCTCCCTCTCCTTCCTCTTTTGTATAAATAAAATTGAATTTTTTAACTGAAATATTTTTCTCCAATTCAACTACAAATTTAAAAAAATAATATATAGATTAATAAAAATAAATAAACGTTTGTATATGTGTTATAAAATAGCAATGAATACTTACATGAAGAAATATTGATATTGTGTTCCAGTGAATAAACTATTAATTTTGTATTATTTGTATAACATGTTGCTATCAATGTATTATGATTATTAAAAATTATATCATTGTCAACATATAATACATTATAATTCTTCTCATATGATAATGTTTTACCATTCCATTGTGATATTAACCCATAATTGTTTGCAATTAAAAATTTATCCAAATGAGTCTTAATCAATGGTGTAATATAACTTTCATTATAACTTTCAAGACAGTATGTTGCCTTATAAGATACATTACAATGACTGTTATATGTAAAAAAATGCATTTTATAAACATTTTCTAAATGCTCGTGAAAATCAATCATTACTAATTCATTATCCTTAATGTTAGTAAAAATTCCTTTGTAATATTTATTTTGATCTTGATAGTTTTCTAATTCAATAAAACCTAAAAAATTTTTTTTTTTTTGATAAATTTGATTTTCAATTTCAAAAGAAATTCCTTTTGAATAGTCAAAAAATTCTAAGGTTATTTTTTAAAAAAAACCAAATTAATACAAAATAATAGTGCATAAACTTATGAATTTTATATTAAAAAGATTACTTACTATAATAATTTTTATTTTTTTTGTGATTACTATATAGAAGGATATGCTTGTTATCAGAAACATCATCAATATAAATTTTATATGAATGATCTGGATCTTTAAGAGAAAAAAGTTTTTCAGTGGATTTAAAACATTTTCCTTGTTCAATTGTTCCATTATCAAAATTCACGGTCCATCCAACTATTGATCTATCTTCACTACTATAAGTTGCAAAAAATTTAAAATTTGAACTATATTTAATTTGATCAATTGAACACCCGTTATGTGGAGTGATTCCATTCAAATTGTTAATAATATTTGTATTTGCATTTATAGTGAAATTATTATCCTCAATATTCGTTTTTTCATTTTTTTCCGAGTATTTTTGATCCGTCACTACCACTTCTATATGAGAATTGTTGTCTTCCATGTATTATTCGTTTTATTTAAAAAATTAATATAAAATTTGTTATTTATTAATTTTTTTATAATTTTTTCCTTATAATAAAAAAGAAAAATCTACGAATTTTGGACGTATCATGTTTATTAAATATGAATTTAAATATAATATTGACCTTTGTTTATATCTTGTTTTGGGTTTATTGATTTATTAATTTAGTAAACTATAAACTATGTTCATCCTTCCTCTTATAATAAAAATTTGTGATCCAGAACTAATTGATTGAATAAAAGATAAAGATTAAACAGTCAGAACGGTAGTCACGTACAGTCGAAGCCTATTATAACGAATTTCGTCATGGCGGGCTTTTTTTACTTCCTTGATTAAAATTATTACTCGTTATTATTATTATTATAGTAATGGTAATGAGTTTTGAGCACATAATAAAAATCGTTCAATATGGTTTTAACATTCGAATTTAAATTTTCACTTTTCTCAAAATAATTAGGCGTAAACTTGCTCGATGCTCGAAGTGGACTAATCAAGTTTTACGAGAACAGTAAATAAAAGCCAAAATCAAGGATTAGTAATTAAGTTTATTACAAAGTATCACGTTAACAAAGGGGCGTAAATTCTATTTTTAAATTTGTAAAATATATTCCCAAAAGATATAAAAAATCGGTAATGGTTGTAAACGTATTTGATCAACAAAAGGGCGTAAATTCTATTTCTAAATTTGGAAAATCTCGTTAAAATTGAATTCTGACAAACACTATCAAAAAGATATAAAAAGCCAGATGTAATCGGTAATGGTTGTGACATACTTGATAAATATCAAGTCCGCCTGAAGATGGATTGTATTCATGACCATAATAAATTCCCCATTCTATAATCAACTCATTGCTTGGGGTTTGTAATTCTGTTACTACACTATAACATCAAATATCTTTCCTTAACACGTTCGTTGTAAGGATTAAATTATTAATTACTATTATTGTCATTAATTAAGTATATCTGTAGTTGCACACTGATATCGTACAATAACCATAAGTTATGCAGTGATTTTGTTTGATTATGCGTTATTTTTCATTCTTTTATTATATTTGTGAATCAGTGTAACTGATAACATTTTTTCCTTGAATTGTATTAGATAACCTTCTTTAAAAATACTTCCATTCAAGACATAATAAGATATATTTTCAAAATCAACAAGGCTTGGACTTTTTATATGCAAAATTTTACTAATATAGACTTTTGGGAAAATTACCGGAACCGGAACACTGGAACAAAATTTCCAGTTTTTCTTGGTTCCAGTGATTTTTTTTCTGGGTCATCAATGGAACACTGGAACCACAGGAAAAACAGGAACCACCAGAAATATATAATAACAATGAATTACTGGAACCAATGAAACCAATAAATTTTAATTTTTTAATAATTTATTTGTTAATGAACAAACAAACTTTATAAAATTTTTCTAATATTATATTTATGATTGTTTTTCTGAAATAATGATACACAGTGAGTCTCGGTATTAGTATAACGGGTTATAATATTAATATTAAATAATAATAAATTTTTCTCGATATTACGGATAATGATGGTCTTTGCTCTTTTGGGCTAATAAGAGTAATGACACGCGATTAATAATATTTTTTAATATCAATAATGTAAAATAAACGGAACGTTTATAAGTAAATGAAATAAACGGTTTGATCACTCAGCTTCCCTTTCAATATCGTCTAGATGCCAATATTCTTGTTCAAGAAGAAATGACAAGAAATCGTAAATATTGTATTGTAATAGGACAAAGTGAAGTTAGTGAAGAAAATGATGAAACAAATAAACCTGAGCAAATGGTCACTAATATAGAAGCTATAAAAGCTCCGGAAACTGCACTAAAATATGTATAGCAAAAAAATTTAGATATCGATTTTCAAGTAATTAGAAATGTCAAAAGAAATTTCTTACAAAAATTTTCAAGAACAAGTGCAAACGAGAATGGGAGATTATTATAATGTCAACGTTTTAAATGAATGAATTGTTTTTTTTATTAATTTATACCAACTGTTTTTTTATTATTATTTAATAAAACTTATTTTTTAACGTAACATGTATCACATGATTTAATCGATTTTTTATGGATATCTTGGCTTAGCAGATAAATTTTCTGGAACAAACATATCCGTTATACCAAGGCTCACTGTGTATGTATTCATTCGGGGGCTTCAATCCAGATTTAAACAATCTTGCTAATTTCCATTTTGTCTTTTTATTATCGGCTGGATGTACTATGTTTTTAATAAAATTTCAATTCTTCTGAATTATCGTCCAGACCACTTTCATCACTAGTTTCATTAAATGTCTCATCTTCCATGCTTCAAACCGAAAACTTTCAATTCCATTGTTTGATGATGAACTGACGAAAGAACTTGATCCATTCTATATATCATCAATGTCATCTTTACCATCTTCACAATCATCACTTTCATCACTTCCATCAACTCCATTATTAGGTGTTCACCAATAGATGGAACAGTGTTAGAAATTTTTAATTATTGTTATGTAGCCTTAGGTAAAGACCATTCCATCCTTTTATTTGTATTTAGACTTTGCAGATAGCTAAACAATTACTTTTATTAACAAAAAATATGCAAAGGCTTTCCATCCGTATGTCTACTACTCATTTTAAAAAAATAAAGGTAAAAATAAAGAAAAATTTTCTTTTTTTGCATTACTATGGAGCAAGTGAATCTACAAAGTCATATGATCTTATCACGTGTATAAAAAATTATTAGGAAAATTGTTGCTTGCTAGCATTAGTCATAATTCCCACTCCAAAGAAAAAAGAATTCCATGGCGGCATTATTACATGTAAGTAGATATATATTTATTCTAATAATGAAAATAAAATTCACGCAAATTTTTCATCGATTCCTGTGGTTCCAGTTTGGTTTTAATTCTCGCGATTCCAGTGTTCCAGTGTGTTTCCCACTAGGACCGGAAATTCCAACACTGCTCTTGAGCAATTAATAAAAATACCACGTCAAAACTTAATTTTTTTTTCACAAACTATTAAAAATATGATTAACAAAACGGGTGTTCCAAAACTTTTGGTCAGGTACTGTATAATGTGAACTAATAAATTATCAATTAATATTTACAAGATACCAGGAAATCACAATGTTGATGTGAAAATAAATAAAATAGTTTGATTTCAGTAATAAACTAATAATTAATAATTTTAAAAAATTAAATCTTGGTTATTCTTTTATGAGTTATAGTACTAATAATATAATAATACCCTTATTTGTTGCTTCTTTTATTTAATTAGAAAGTAAACCAATGAATAAATTCATTAGGTATACTACACTTATAAATGAAAATGGTATATATAAAAGTGTCAGACGAGGGTCATTTGGTAATGACAAAGATCCAAATTCTCCATTACCATATATAAAAAAATTCGATTATGTGATTAATAAATATCATAAAAAAATTTTATTAAGAATACCATTAAGAAAATTAAATGTCGCAAGCACTGAAGTTTGAAAATCTGCAAACTTATTGGTATTATTATCAGGTTGGTGAACAATCAGAGAATTTTGTTCATAAGTGTTACTATTTGTACAAATTGTATAATATTTAGAAGCAAGTTTCCAAGGATTGTTAGGATCATCATTGAAAATAAGTTCATTCACTCTAAAGTTTGAATTGGTTTCAACAAGATATTAAAGGCATACGAAAAACCAAAAGTAACTGTAAATAAAATAATTAAAATGGATGAACTTTTGCAGCAACTCTAATATATTGGAGATAGTGATATTAACTTTAGCTAGTAATATAACCATAAAATCGAGTTATAACTATGCACCAAGATCTGTTAAACAACATAATTAAATTCAGAAAAATCATTACAAGCATATTGGAATATAAAACTGTGTTCACTCTTTCTCGTATATATTATAATAATAGATTTGTGATAAATGTAGATAGATTCAGAGTTAATTGGTTGGATAATTATGACTTTAAAAATAAAAAGGTTAAATAGTCAGAATGGCAGTCACGTACAGCCAAAGGTTGTTACAATGAATTTCGCCACGGGGGACTTATTTTGCTTCCTCAATTAAATGTTTATAAATAACCGTCACCCGTTATAGTGAAATGACAAAAAAAAATTTACATGCTAAAAGGGAAACCATGGGATAACTGTAACGAGTTTTGAGCACATAACAATAAAAATCGCACTCAATATCGTCTACGTTCGAATTTAAATTATACACCAGTTTTAAAAATGATTTAAATATAAGTTTTACGAGGCGTGTTATAAAAAACTAGTGTATTCTGTCTGTAGTCAGTCAAAGTCAAATTGAAGTGATAATAATTTAATACAAAATTCCCGATGTGCATCAATTTATCTCGTGATTATGATTTTAGTATTAGCTTGCTTTTAAATTTTTTGTGTTACAAAACATAATATTAGCGCATGAAAGTTTTCAAAAAAATTTTTTAAAAATACATATAAAAATCTAATAACTTTACTGATTGACTTTCTTTTTTCTTTAAATTTTTGAATACAACAAACAACAATAATTGTCAAAATGCAACGTTCTAAATCTCACACCCCACCAAATAGAACACCATCTGATAATGTTAATCAACGTGTTGGCATTCCCATTAATTCAAACAATGCTAACACTAACACTAACAACAATCCCACACCATCTGTTCCGACTGTTAACAATAATTCAACAATTAACGATAATAGAAATTTACAACAGAAAGGTCTTGAATGGGTGCTTGGACGATCAGTTCGAGTCAAAACTTTATTTGATGAGGAATATGAAGGAGAGATTTATGCTTACGATTTAAGAACTAATTGTGTTGTACTTCATATCCTTTTTTTTTTTTTTTTTTTTTGATAAATATAGGAATCTTGTTGGCTAAATTCTTTTTAAATATAACCTTATTAAAAAAATTTTTTAATCAATCAATTAATTAATTAATTATTCTTTAACTCTTTATTTAATTATTCAAAATCCCATGATTTAAAAAATAATTTTAATGAAAAATTACAAAATTCAAGTTCACCAAATCAATTTAATTCAACAACTGCTGCCAACAACGTCAATAACAACACCAATACTGCTTCCATCAATAGTATTTCACCAAAATTTGATTTCAGAATTTTGAAAATAAGTTTCCTTAAAGATGTTGTTCAAATTCCAAATCGTAGATCATCAATTGACATTTCTACTAATAATGATGGTAGCGTTCGCAATAATGTTACTAATACTAATAATAACAATAACAATAACATTAATAATAGTAATAGTAGTAATAATAACACCAATATCAATAATAATAACAATAATATTATATCAACAGCAATTGTTGCAAATGGGCAAAATACAAAAACATCAACATCATTACCTTCACCGACATTATCTACTGCAAATATAAATAATAATAATAACATTTTTTCAACATTTACTCCTTCGGTATCTTATGTTCAAATGGATAGAATTCAAACAAGAGATCTACAAGCATATAAAGAGACACGACTTGCATTAGCAAGAATTGGTGTAGGTGTAACACAGGAAGCTCAAGATATTTTTGATGCTTTGAGTAAAACGTTTGTATTATTTTATCTTTTTCGCATGAAATATAAATTTTATTTTTATACTGGAATAATTAAATATATTTTGTATGCGTGTGTATGCGCTTGTGCATATGTTTGTATATATTTATTATAGGTTACCATGTCGATGGGCAGATGAAAAAATTGTTGTTTTGGACGAGGTTATTATTAATCCACCTTATGATCTTGAAAATTGTAAAGCAAGTTCGAGCGCTTCTGGCTCGCTGGCAAGAGTTCGGAAAGTGGTATGTTTTCACATTGATTGGGTGATTGAATGATTGACAATTGGATGAATTTGATCATTAATTTGATTTGCACATAAATGTCATATTAATTTATTTGTAGCTTGAAGGCGAGAAAAGAAGATTGGCCAACATTAGAAAACAATAACGAGATTCAATATTAGTTAATTAATAATGATAATGACAATGTGATAAAGTAAGGAAAATGTGTTTTTTTTTTTTTTAAAAAAAAGTATTATTTTTCGTATATTTCATTCATTCATTTATTTATCATTTATTATATTAACAGTGATACTTAAATTTGAAATTATCAAAATTAATCCATTATGATAATTACCTAATCACAAGGTCTAACAATGATCACACCAACAACAACAATAATAATAATAAAAATAATAAAAATCGTATCATCGTTTTTTTAAGAAAAGTTTTACTCTGTATATATTATTTATTATATAATTGTTTTGTGTAAAAAAAAAATGATGATAGAATAAATAAAAAATTAAAAAACTTTTGAATAATGTAGAACATTATAAAATAACAATTAATGATAAGGATAATAAATCTATTAATTACTATACTGTAAAAAAAATTCCTTTTACCGTTAATATTAAATGTCCATGATATATATATAATCAATTACAATGATGTCATTTCCATTGTTTCTTGTTTAAAGTATCGTTGTTGATTTTTCCATTCTTTAATTATTTCACTAAGGTTAACAAAATAATCCATGAATGCTAATTAAAAATTAAAAAAAAGTAATTTTTTTTTGAAATTTAGTGAAATTATAATAAAAATTTAATCAACATCATCATATTATTTATTATTACCTTTTACACTAAAGTGACCTTTATATTTAACTCTGATGCACCAAAATGGAATTCCAGCAAGTATAAATCCTAACGCTGCCAATGATTCTAATGGAACACGTGTAAATGGCATTATCACCAAGAATAATGCTACACAACAAAATATAATTGGAGTACTAATCCATACTTTATACGGTCTAATATGTAATACAATATGAAAGTATTAATATTTATATTATATATATATATACACATATATGAGAACATTGCGAAATACATGCCTTTTTAGATCTGGTTCTCTCCATCGTAAAACCAATAATCCAAACGACGTAAGGAAATAAAAAACCCAAGCAGCAACCGATACAAAATTCAACAACGTTAAAAAAGTACCAGGTATAATCATCAGAATAGTCAATACAGCTTGCATGATTAATGCCGCGGTAGGCGTATTCCATTTATTATGGACTTTACCAAATACTGTTGGCAAATAACCTTCACGTCCTGCAACATATATTAATCTTGCGCCTGTAAAAATGCTGCCATTAGCTGCACCAAAGCAACTTGCTGCTACACAGAGCGAAAAAAAAATTCCACCAACTGGTCCAAATATTTTTTTACCAAAATCCTAATCAATGAATGATAGATGATAAAATAAGAAAATTATTAATATGTGTAATATAAACATAAATTCGTTTGCATGTTTGCTAGTTATACGGTGGAAAGAATCTTACCAATGCTATCGTATTAGTTTTCAATATAGTTGCTGATGGTAGGACTGCATAATATGCTACATTTGCAAGTAAATAGCTTATAATCACTATAGGTAATCCAACCATTATAACACGTGGTAAATCTCTTGCAGGATTTTTCATTTCACCAGCAACGAAATTCAAATTATTCCTGATTTATATATTGTTGTTATTGATGGATTTAATGATGATTATAATGATGATGTGATGAGACACATATATAGAGAAAAGAGAGAATGTAGAAAGAAGAAGTCTGTAACTCTTTAATTAATAATGAATTGACAAAACAATACCAAACGAGTTCACAATTCACGATTCACATTTAATAATCTATAATTCACAATTATAATTGATAAATAGACAATAATACTGAGAGAATAAATAACCTACCATCCATCATAAGCCCATAATCCAGAATAAAATGCCAGTGTATAATCACTCAATCTTGTAGACGAGCCCGCAAACAAATTACCCTCAAAATTCTTGGTCAATCCACCTTTTCCTAGTACTATAAAACCTATAACTGCAATAGCTGCCAATGTAACCAATTTCAAGACTGTAAATATATCTTGTGTTCGAGTGGCTAGTCGTACACTATATGAATTAATCAATGACAATACTATTATACATATGGATGCCACTATCTTGTTCAGCCAAAGACGCGTGTCATGTGATGGGCTTGTATCTTCACCAAATATTGAATGATATATTATGCGATTAATATATTCTGCAAAAATCACTGCAATGATTGCGTTTCCTCCTGGCTAATTGTTATTATTTTTTTGAGGGGCATGGAGGAAAATAATCAAATAAATATAAACATGTATGAAATTATATTTAAACAAAATGTTAAATATTATTAACCTTTAAACATGTTATAGCAGTCCAACTAAATAAAAAAGCAGGTAGACTTCCATATGCATGTGCTAAATAAGGATGTTCGCCACCAGATATTGGGATTTCTGAACCTAGTTCTGCATATGTAAGAGCACCGGTGCAAGCTAAAAATCCACATACAAGCCAAACTATTAACGACATTCCAACTGAGCCTGCATGCACGGCAACTGGGCCTGGAGAAGCAAATATTCCAGATCCAATCATTAAACCTACTATTAACGTCAACCCATTCATAAATGTAACCTCTTTCTCTAAATGTGTCGGATTCCTTTGAGTTTCCGTTAACGACAGAGGTATTAAGTTATCACCAAAATCAAAAACCTCGCTCTGTCTTTCCTCTGCATTCGGAATCAACCTCTGTTCATCATCTTCTTCCTCAACCAGCCTATTCAATTCATGGGAACTACTTTGATCTAATGGGTAAAAATCTTCTTCTTCTTGTGACTCACGAAGTATCGTTTCTTCTTGTTCTACTTTATTTGAATTAGACATGCTAATTTTTTTTGTCAAAAATTTTTTTAAATTAATAAATTATATGCATTAAATCTTACAGTGATCGTGTTACAAATAAAAAATTTAAATAAAAAGGAAACAAAAAATATTAGTGTGGCTGATTAGTTTTTTCTTGAAGCTAAGCCTTAGCTTGTTTATCAATATTTGCAACAAAACCAGACAAATCTCCTATATGTACTACCCCTATATAAAAATAAATTAGAATGAGTGATGGCTTCATTAAATTTGTTATTAATTGAATGTATATAAAAAAAAATTCGCTAAATCCGTTAAAATAATTATTGATAGTCGATAGAAAAACTTGTATTGAAATTTATCAGTTAAATGACTCAACCCACTACACTGTGTAATTTTGTTTCAACAATCCAAATTTAGAAATTATTTACTTTCTTATGCTAATAATAATAATAGTAATAGGCATATTCCCTGATTATTAATAACAATGATAATGTTCTTGCTGTTATAAAAAGTGTGAATTGTATTTAGCAAAGACAATTTCTATGTTTGTTTAATCAACTAAATTTATTTAAAATCAAATGTTATAATGACAATAGAAATATGAAGTTACTTCTTTTGAAGTCATTGATTTTGGAATTTGTGGGATTATGGAACTTTATCCACAAGATGAAGAAGGATCATTACTATTAATGCCACCATCACCAGTCAATTTATCATCACCAGAGACCTCAAACTGCACATGGGAGTAGGGATGATAATTAGTTAGCAATAATAATAATTATTATATATATTTACAGCGGTAACACAATAACGATCATTAAATTTCACTTGCCTATAGTAATAAAAATAAAGCAAAATAATAAATATATAGTTGATAAAGATTAATATCAAAAAAAGTGAAAAAAAAATTAAATTGAAAGTATTATCAAGCATTACTTAAATCACTTGATAACTCATCAATTAGATATGGAATTGTTACCACTTAAATATATCACTTCATCAGTTGCAGTTAGTATTGGTTGCCGAAACTATTTCGAAGAAGTGATAGTCAAAACTAAAATTAAAATTTATATGTCAAAACTAAATCAAAAGTCAAAAAGTCAAAGGTCAAAACTAGTTTCGACTTATGGCGAAACCTTTTGACTTTCGCATAGATGCAAAACTCTCCAGTTTTGGAAACCAACATTAGTTGCAGTTACTATTTTATCAATATCGTTATGAAAACATTTTATGTGGTGGTTATGTGCAGAAAAATTCATTTTTACATTGTCATTTTCAGGATCTAATAAGCAAAGCCTTGAATTTCTTGCAACTGAAATAATGTGACATTAAAAAAGTGTAGATAATCTACACAAAGATCCATATGTTCTAGTCCTATTAACAAAAAGTATTTTTAACAAGGGAAGAGTATGAAAGCGAAAAGTCATAGTCCAGAGTTTTGCGCCATTGTTAAGATTCCAAGCTTTAACAACACCATCCATAGATCCATTCGCGCATCTTTTTTTTGCAGAAACAGAATAAACTCTTTGTTTATATGTCCTTGTTGTATGTGAAATTGAAACTATGTGAAATTTATAATTAAAATTTTGGGGGTGGGGAGTTTGGATATGAAATTCTGATTGGCTAATTTGAATTTCACGTATGTGAATTTGCAAACCTCTCAGATTTCATTTTCACATACAACATCTTTATAAACACCATATACATTCTCCAGTGTTTATATTCCAAACTCTTACCGTCCAGTCATTATTGCTGCTAACCGAAGTGTTAACCCCATCTGCTAAGGTGCAGATTGAGCCAGTGTGATTTTGGAGAGTGCGAGGATATGTAGATTTTGATTTTTATCAGGTAGTGGTGGAAGTGTAGTAGGATGGTGTAATCGATGAATTTTATCAGTTTTCAGGTTAGGTAAACACCAAATTTTTAATGTAGAGTCTTCTGAACCAGTGACAATTAAGAGGCTTGAATTAATGTTTTGTGGCATTATTGATCTGACGACATAGAACAGTGCTTGTATAGCCTTTGAGTAGTGGCTAATAACCTGCATACATAATTTCTAAATTTGGGAATGTATTGTATTTTTGCATTACATTCTTTAAATGGATAACTATCTTTGAGTACATGCATGCACATACCATTTGAGGGATCCCATATACAAATTTTCTTGTCAGCAGATCCAGAAACCAATATATTCTCAACGTTTTGTAATGTACAAACATGATATTCATGTCCTTTAAAAGTATTAATTAATCTTCCAGTGGAAAGTTTCATATTAATATGTATTTATACAATTATCATCTGATCCTGAAATGATTTTCTTGGAATATGGCTTTTGAAAGTAACACTTTTATTTTTATCATTCCACCAATTTCTCTGCATTAGAAAATATCGACCATAATATATGATTTGTTTTAATTATTTGCATGTTCGCATAATGTTATACATGCTCACTGGATCTAAATATTTGATTATTGTTAAAATGACTTCAGAGGGGAGTATTTTAAATCCATTAACACACTATTAGAGTTAAAAAGTAAATACAAATTCAGGGTTTAAATCAAGTTACAAATTAATTAATTCAAAATGACAAAACTTACTGATTAGCATTTAAGTTGTTGATTAGGTTGAGATCATTGGAACAAGGCTTCATTATTTTGTTTTGAGATGGTTGGGACTTCTTGTTCATTATTGTTGACATTAATAAAAAAACAAGTACATAACATAACCATTCTTTTTAAATAACTAGTGACGACAAGTGGCGATAACCACCACCATTCTTATGATAAACACTTATCCATATGTATTTTTATTGTGGCTTTCTTTTTTTCTTTTTAATGTCGTATAAGACATTTTGTAAAAAAAGAATATTTATTATGTATGGTTTTTTTTTGTTGACGCGATTGATTTTTTTTTTTCATTACTATTAGTGAAATAGATAAAATAAAATTCTAGGATGTAAGGACTTAAACCAGGAGATCTTATGAATGAAACCAATCGTCAAGGAAGCTGGGAAGTGTTAGAAAAATTATATTCTGAAGGTAAACTTAGATCAATTGGAGTATGCAACTATACAACAAAACGTCTTACACATCTATTAGCTAATTGTAAAGTTGTAACAGCAGTACATCAATTCAAGTTGCACCTATTGTTGTATCAAGATGAACAAAAAGAAATAATTGAATTGACTAAAAAACATAATATCAGGGTAGAAGCTTTACTTGAGCTTAGGAGAGGGACAATTGGTAAATGGAAAAAATCAAAGTACCCATTATTAGAGAAATTGCTGATAAACACGAGGTTACTGAGGCACAAGTCTTGTTGAGATGGGGATATCAACATGATGCTATTGTTATACCTAAATCTGTTACACCTGAAAGAATTAAAACTAATTCTGAGATATTTCTTTTTGAATTATCAAAGGAGGTAATAATGAACGAATGAATTCATTTATTAAATATTATATTTAATCTTAATATCATTGTTTTTTTTTAAAAATTAGGATATGGATTTCATTGCATTGAGTAAAACAAGAACAAACCGTTTTTGCCGGGTCTTACTAATATTTTTTAACTTTAAATTTTTTGTATAATTATAGTTTTTTTGAATGACTTGTCACACAATCTGTAATTCCTTAAATATGCACCAAAAGAGAAAATCCATATTTTAATTTCTTCAATGAATTTAATTGGCAAGTCTAAGAACAATATATTTCACGTTAGTTTCGATCTATTTGTTGTAAGAAAGAATTAGCTTTTTTAAAATAATAATTTATAATTGTATTTAGTATTATCGAAACCTCGAAGATCATTCTTTAATTAGAAACAATGACACGGTTAATCATCCACCACCATATTAATAATATCAACAATACCTTTATTTTACAAATCAATCTTTTTCCGGGAAATTGCTTTCTTTTTTTAGAAGTAAATTAAACAATTTTCTCATATATATATCTCACTGGTTTCACTTGTTGCAAAATAAAATTTACATTTAGGAAGTGTTATTGCTGTTTTTGATCATATTTACAACTTGTGCAACTATATATATTCATAATATTGGAAAGAAAAATGAACAAAAGTCTTTTTCGCCTGCCATTTGAATCCAATGATGATGAACTTGGCCCGTGGAATGTTCTGCTCAGTGATCATGCAATCCAAGATATCCAAGAGTTGCAGATGAAGCCTTGCGCAATCGATGCACTCATGAAGAAACTCTTTCAGATATCACATGGAAAATGGAATAAGCATGGACTCCAACATACATTACAATCTCATTCTCACGTCATACTACCTATTTATGTGGTGGAACTGAAACCTCCGAATTGTGACAACTTGAAAATTCTCTGGCAGGTTGATTATGGATTCTCTATTCGTGACAAGTCATACATTCAGCATGCGGTAATTTGGGCAGTCACTGTGAACGAAGAGCAAACCAACGAAAGATTAGAAAATATTGCATTACTTCACCAAGTTTACACCCCTGAGCATAAAGACAAGTGTGCATTCCAACAGATTGGCAAAGGTGGTATCGTTTTACCAAAATCCTTTGAAGATGAGGGTGGAACAAAGTCCACCCAGAGCAGATTGAGGAAGAACCAAACAGATGATGAAAATTTGCTAAAAGTCCATGAAATGCTTACTACAAATAAGTTTGTTCCATTATCAAAGGTAGAGTGTGAATTTGAACAAATCATTATTATTTAAGGATTTAGACAAAACACATTTTAACCAATTTTGCGTGCAGAGCTTGTTTTTGTCACTTGCCAGAGGTGGTACTGAATTTACTTTCCAGGTATCTAAGCTTGAGTATGAAATTATCAATCATCCTTCATCAGCAATTGTCATTGGTCGTTCTGGTTAGTATTAAAAATTTTGTTATGCTTTTATAATTAGGGAGAAAAGGCTAACGTTATTTTTTTTTTATACCTAGGAACTGGAAAAACCACATGTATTGTGTTTAGACTTCTTGCTTCATACCTGAAAAGCCAACCCAACGAAACATCAAATGACAATGGTGAGGATTCTCATAAAAGACAAATATTCATTACGTTGAGTGATAATCTTTGTCACAAAGTAAAAGAAAACTTCAACAAATTGCTGACGTCGGTAGCATTTGCTAATAAAAGGATGTACAAAGATCAATCCCACGAGGAAAGTGATAATATTGATGTGACAAATGACACAAAGATTGGGAAAGATAAAATTCCAAACTCATTCCGTCTTCTGACAAAAGACCATTTCCCATTAATAATTACCTATGAAAAGTTCATCAAAATGCTTCTAGGAACTTATGACATTAATGTACTGAATCCAACTAAACAACCAAATTTTGATGTAAATGATGATGATACAGATGATGATGTGTCGGATTCATTATCAGGATGCTTCGTAAACTTTAGACTCTTTGAAAAAAAATATTGGCGTCATTTCAATGATTATTATACAAAGAAATTTGATTGTGGGCTGGTCTTTTCTGAATTTTCTATTATCAAGGTATGTAAAATTCCTACATCACGTTATTTAATTGATATTGTATAGTTTAACTGTAATTCTACATAGGCTTGTAAGATTAACACCATTAGTTAACTGTTATTTATGACAAGAAAATTTCATGATGTTCTATTTTAAAATTTAAATAAATATTTTTAAGGGTTCTAATCCAAATGGTGAACACCTTTCAAGAGAAGATTATCAAGACATCAGCACTAAAAAATTCCCAACATTTTGCTACAACCGTGATGAAATTTATGATTTATTTCTAGAATATGAAAAGAGGAAGGAAGATTATGACTCAATAGACTTGTAAGTCTCAGATAATACATGATTTTCATTTTTTGATAAATTTTAAAATCTTTTTTTTAGGGCAATTATTATTTTACAACATGTCAAAATGGATCGAGAGAGAGAGAATCCATTTAATTTGCAAATACATGAAGTATATATTGATGAGTGTCAGGACAATAGCATTGTAGGATTAGCACTTATTTTAAAGCTCTTTGAACGTGTTGACAATATTTTTTTGGCTGGGGATATAGCACAATGTATTGCAAGGGGATCATCTTTTCGATTTCAAGGTATGCATACAAAAAGCAGCTAACATTAAGAATGGTTGTGAAAATTACTACACATTGTCCTTTTTTTAATAACCAATTATAATTATATAGATCTGAAAGCTTTTGTATATAAATGGGAACGTGATCGACCTAAAATTATTCACAATCAACCGAGTGCCATAATGCCAAAACTGTTTGAAATGAATATTAATTACCGTTCACACAATGGAATCCTTAGACTTGCTTCATCAGTAATTGATCTAATCACTCAATTTTTTCCTGAGTCCATTGACCAGATGCCACGTGAGTGTGGTGAAGTTGGTGGTCCTCAACCAATTGTTTTTGAAGGGATTGATTCTGAAGCATTCTTTTTCCATGACTTTTCTGAGGATGGGAATGAGTCAAGTAATATTGAATTTGGTGCTGAGCAGGTCATTATTGTACGTGATGATGAAGCTAAAGAGCATGTGAAGAAAAAAATTGGTGAAGAATTTGGATTGATATTGACTGTATTTGAGTCCAAAGGGATGGAGTTTAATGATGTGCTGTTGTACAATTTCTTTGCTGATTCACCTGCATGCTCAAAGGTAAAATTTTATGCATTCTTTTGAACACATCATATTAGTCACTTATTAAATAATTATGTCATATATTTAGTGGCGTGTAATTTTCTCTGCTTTTGACAACCATTCAAAAGGAATTCAAGAATTTTATCATGAGAAACATTATATACTTTCTTCAGAACTCAAACATCTTTATGTTGCAGTGACAAGAGCACGCCAGCAAATTTGGATCTATGATGAAAACACTGAATGGAGTGAGCCAGTTTGTAAGTATTGGGAACATCATAAACTGGTCAATGTAATTAATATTGTGAATGGAAACAGTGCTACTTTGTCTACTTTGGCTAAGAAAAGTAGTCAATCTCAATGGGATCAACAAGGAGAAATTTTTTTTAAACAACAGCAATATGACCAGGTAAAAATTACATTTGAAATATTCCGTTATATAATGAATTGAATTGACTAATGTAATCTAATAACCTTCAGGCTGCTTTCTGCTTCAAGAAAAGTAAAAATGAAAAGTACAATCTAGCAAAAGCAAAATATCTTCAGCAGTTTGCCAAAGATTCTATATATGATTCTGATGTTACTACTGTGAATTTCAATTTTGTTAGTGCTGCTGAGGCTTTCTTAAAATGTTCATTACCAATTAATGCAGCCTCATGTTATCTGGTAAAAACTTTGTTTTTCAGACACTTTAGAAATGGATCACATCTGTCTGAATATTAATTTATTAAAATCTGCAAAACATTTAGGAGGTCAACATGTATGAAAAAGCTGGTGATATTTATGTAACGTGTGATAAGTTAGAGTATGCTGCTCATTTTTACTCTAAAGCCAATAAATGGGATAAAGTAGGTGATACTTTTCAAAAGGCAAAGAAGTACGATAAAGCATTTCTTGCTTATAAAGATGGTAAATTTTATGAAAAAATAAATGATTTGGTGAAAAGGTAAGCTCATCGCCATGATTTCCTAAACAATTATGTTGGATATATATATTACTGCCATTACCAAATCATGGTTTATTGAAAAAAAAGTGTGGCATGCTATCTGGAAATTTTTTTATATAAACTTTCCATAGTTATTATAAATTTATGGAATAGTATATAAATATTATGCAGCAAAAAAATTTCTGACACTTGTTTAAATTATTTTAACAGTTACAGACAAGAGATTGATGAGAATCTTATTAGCACTCATTATCGATCTGTTGCCAGAGGACTATGCTCATGTGGCAAGTTTGAAGAGGCCATTAACAATATTGTCATCTTGAAAGAGGCCAATTCAGAAGATCTTGAGGTGTTAAAGTGCTTCCTAAATCTATGCAGAGTTAATATAATAAAAAATATTATGACATTTTCAAATACCAAACAAGAAGTGAAAAAGCTCATTTCCAAGGCAAATAATTTTGTCAAGAAATTCAAATCACATTTATTAGAAAAATCTGAACAATGGGAAAGTTTGATGAAAGAAATTCAATTATACTCAGCTTATCTAAATAAGGATCTCAATAGTGTTAATGAGTGTATACAATTCTTTAGAAGTAATCAAGAGCCTGTTACTGAATTTTGTGCAGTAAATATATGTCTGCAAATCATTCCTCAATCAGTAGAGCACTGGTATGAATGGCTGCAATGTCTGTTAAGATTATGTGTACTAACTTTTCTTTTTATAGCACCACATCAAAATATTGACAACATTAACAAAATTCATAAGGATTTTAAGGAGATTTTTTTTGTGAGGAGTCATTCAAATAAATGGAAATTTTTTTTAGGCAATCCATTTCTTAATATGTGGGATGAAATTAAACATGAAATCATAGATGATGAACATGTTTATAATGCAAATATTTTGCACATTAAAATGAAGCAATTCCTTGCCTCATATATCTTTAAGCTCATCTGTGATGTTGACAAGAAAAGCAGGCAAATTCCAAATATAAGCTTTCATATTTGTCGCTGTAAAAAAAAACCAAGTTGTGAAAATCATCATGTGATTCCAACACCATTAGTTCTGCACCAACGCTTGAAACTTGCAAGTCTTAATTATACTGTTATTCAACAGTTAGATATAATGTACCATTGCAATGGGCTTCTTAGCAAGGAGCAAAGTGAAAAGGTTCCTGTGATGCAAGGGTGGTGGACTGAAAAACTAGTTGAAATTCATATTCGTTATCAATCACCACAAATAAGCTGCCCTGAAATGACTCAGGTGATGCTCTCAAAACTTCCTATGCACACATTCTCTGTTTTTATCAGTTATGTTCAAAATATATGGGTGGCTAAAGAGCTCAAAGTTGACAACTTTGCAACCATGCTAAAATGCATATTCATTTTGCAACAGCTGAGGGACAAACCAGGCATTAAGAAATTTGATTTGGAAATGTCAAAACAAAAGAGCTTTCACAACCTGATGAATCACTCATTGGTTTTGAGGAGTACCATGGGTACAAATATTATGAAGTAATTCCAGTTGGAAAACGACTTTCATTATTCTTTGAGCATCTCTATAAAAACTATGTTATTGATGCAATCTTACATGCAAGTGTGTTTATTCAATATGCTTTAGACAATGCCAAATTAGTTCATTTGGATAGCCCCAATGCTTTAGGTGATATTGTATCTCTTATGGAGTTTAAAGTGTCTTTGGTTTTCATGGCTGGTCCTGAATATTGCGATTTTTGTCTTCCTCAAGCATATCTTGTTAATTATTTTAAAGCATTCACTGTGAAGCCACTTTTTTTTAATCTTAATCAACAAAATGCTTATCATATAGATGACTATCTAGCTGCAATTGATCATTCTTTTAAACAAATTAAACAGCTTCTGCAACAAGGGGGTGATACAAAGATAAAGCTTCGATTGATACGGCTCTTGGTTCTCATCAGCCTAAATGAATCCACTTTTGCACAGAAGATTTTTGATCTTTTCAATCATTTAAATAATAAAATCTCTTCTCCTAGGGCTAAGAAATATCTTTCTGAGGATTATATGAAAAGTTAATATTCAAATAATTTTTAAACACGGTTATAAATCTATAAATATATAACATTGCATTGTTTTTCTTAATATTTAGACAGCTCACCTTTTCACCTTATGAACATTTTGAGTGAAGACTTAAGTGACTATGGCCTTGACTCTCTGGTCATTGTCCATTACAATTGTGGAGGCACCTCCAAATTTTCCAACTATGAGAGCCAAGATATTGTGAAACTTACATACTCTTCTATTAAGGAATTTCACTTTGCTCTTCAACAAATTATATCACCAGTAGCTACCAGCTCCATGTCTGTCACTATTACTAATGAAGATGAGGATAGTGAAATTACATCATGGTTTCAACAGACCAATGAATCTGCCACAAAAATCCAAACTTGGATTCGTCATGCTCTTGAACAAAAGAAGTCTCACCAACTTCAAAAGATTTACAATGAAATAATAACTTTTTGTCAGGGTGCCCTGAGAAAGAAAAAAGAAAAGGCATTACACAAATATATCATTCTCTTGAGAGATCCAATGGTGGATGTGACTGCGAAGTTAAATAAAATGCAAAGTAAAATGGATGCAACCAAAGACAAATTGAATATAATCAAAGATAAGTTGAATAAAGACAAAGATATGGACAAAGCTGAAGAATGTCTTAACCTGCTAGAAAAATTCAAGTTTGTATATAATATTTTGGTACTTTGTGGTTTCTTTTATCATTCAAACTCATTAGAATTTGTGTTTTTAGTTACACCCATTATAAGAAGAATGTTAAGCAAGCATTAGATTCATTGGCAACAACTGAGAATGTAGAAAAACTTAAACAAGAAAATGTTGAATGGTTAGAAAATAAATTACAAGAGGCACATGATTTAATTAATCAGGTTTATGAATGGCTTGATAAGTGCAAAAATGTAATAAAGTCTGGATAATTATAAACTAAAAGTTTACATTTTTTCTTTCTTTTAGCTGTTATTTCCAGAATTTGAAATTTTTTTATAATAAAAGGTCTTGAGCTTTGGAACACTCCAAAAAGAAAGAAAAAACATTTATTATATTAACATTTTATAATAGCTTAGAATATTTTAATATTGTGATTAAACTAAGGATTAAAAAAAATATCAAAAGCTCCTTCCAACGTCATAGTGTAAGACAGCTTTTCAATTAACGACCAAGAATAGCTTAATCTTTGGTCACTCTTGTCTAAGGTTGTGGGCAAATCTCCTCCAGAAATCAATTGACAGAGTTTCGACAGGTTACACATTAATTGTTTATTAGAGTTTCAGCAGAGTTTTGCATTTGGGGGTTTTGTCAATTGTCAGAGTTTTGACAAGGTATATACTAATTGTTCATTAGAGTTTCAACAGAGTTTCTACAATCACTAAGAGGTTTCGGCAAGCAACCTTACTCTTGTCAGTTAATTACTGCCTCTTTTTTATACCTAGAAAGCTTTGATGAATCTGTGAACACATTTGATGGTACAGGATAATTATAGAATATGGGGCCTTTTACAAAGCTCAAAGTTCCTTTATTTACCTATGACTGGTTTATTTTAATCTAGTCTTGGTTGCCAAAACTTTTCTGGAGAGAATTAAAATTAAAAGCTATTTGTTAAAACTAAATCAAAAGTCGAAAGATTTATGGAGGAACCTTTTACAATTGCGAAGCTCTATAGTTTTGGAAACTAACATTTATTGGCTGATCACTCTTCCTGCTTGTTCCCAATTTTTTCTAATATGACACCAAAATAACCTTTTTTTCTAAAGTTAAAGGCTTCTTTATAGCCTTTCTACCATAAATATTTTTAGCATGTAAAGTTTGCACTCGTTACAATGCTTAATTCTTCAATATGAACAAACATTAATGGTGTTTAAACTGCATCTTTAGATCTTTTAATATGTAAACTATTTTTTTAAACCAATAAGCTCTCCATGTTAAAATTGGCAAATGTGTGATCCATTGAAGGTCCATTGGTAATTGGAGCTTACGTACAAACCGGTTCAAACCAATTCGAATATTCGATTCGAACCATCAGTGATTCGAACGATTTGTACATTAACGATTCGAACGATTTGAACCAATAATTTGATTCGAACCCATTTCTATGCTTTTTTTTTATTTAAATTCATAATAAAAATTTAACTTGAAAATTATTATGCGAAAGGTTAAATTAAGAGTTATTATGTTTAAATATTTTCTTTTTTCGATTATTGGAACAAGCCTTACGCTTAACAAACTCATCATATTCACCTATTAAATTATAAGATCTCTAGCTCTCCACATTCTAGTTGATTGTAAGTTTTCTTCACGCCTTTTTTTTTGTGGCTGGTTAGAACTAATTAAGACAGGCAAAGATAGCGGTACTGCCACTATAGTTTCAGATGTGGTAAGTTGAATCCGAATCCAATTGTATAGAAGGTCTGGAAAGTGAAAGTAGAATTAGAATCATCATTATAAAAATTATTATTGTTTAAAAAACCAAATATTCGAATAATTTAGTATCCCAAAATTATTGATTCAAACACATTCAAATTGACCGGTAAGCTCTATCTATTAGTGATCCATTGGGCACCTTAGTGCAACAGTTTAACCGTATTTAGTATTTCATTAATGGCAATGGGCCAGTTAATTTGCCAACCCCTGCTCCATGATAATTTAGTAGCTTGAGCGCTTTAAATTTTTTAAAAATTTTGCAGCTGTAATGTTTTTCTTTTTTGTCTAATTAGTGGATAATTAATCAGATTTATGAATGGCTATTTTAATTAATAAATTATTTTATTATTAATATCAAAGAAAATTTAACAAATGGATAAACAATGTTTTAACAGGTATTTCCACTTAAAAAAATTTCCTGCTTTTTTTGTAAAGAAAATTTAAATGTTCAAGGAACCAATTAGTCCACTAGTCATGAGTTATAAACTTATTGATTAGAATTCTTTAACTCCATTTTCATTCTTTAACGGATCATTTAATTATTTACCAACGTAACGCCACCGCAGTTGGACGCTAAAGATGAAATAAAATTTCATAAATTAATCGCGAACAAATTAAAATGTCAAAACACACACAAATATATATCCTGAAATCTATCTACTCTTCAAAGTGAGCAAGCACGTATATATATGGAATATACAGTATATCTTGCATCTGTCTACCCCATGGAACGAACATCAACTATAAACCAGTTCATGTAATCTACTAATTTATCAAACCAAACCGCCAATAAGCCTATCCTTCCATGATAGGATGGTGGGTAATTAAAGCTGCTGAACAAATTTAAAAACTTTTTAAATGAGAGTGCAACTTGATCTTGATGTTTTTCCCTGAATAGTTTTGTCTAAATACATATGTTGTTCTTCTGGTTACATTCTACCGGTTATATGGTATCCTTTTTAAAATTTACGTTCTGCTGTGACTTAGTGAACTGGCTTCACATTATAAAGGTGTTCAACTGCTATTATAAGCAACTTTTAGTAATAAACAAAATTTATGATCATAAATTTTTTTTGTTTTTTGCAATTATTTTATTATTTTATTTTTTAGATCCAAATTTGAGTTATTATAGAGAGATTTTGTACCATAGTAAAAAACGGGGCTGATATTTAAAATTAATAACGAATTCATAGATACAACTTAATATCATATTAATATTGTTGTACCAAAAATCACTAATCTCGTCATGTCGAATTTTATATTTTATATTATTTATATTATTATGAACGAAAAATTTAAAAATCCACTATAACGCGAATTTAATTATAATCCAGGTTTGACCGAATATTACAATAGGTTTTCATTTTACTATGTTTAAGTGTAAAGAAGTTTCACATATGCCATGAACCTACTGGTGATACTAATTTTCTAAAATATTGCCTATTCATTTAGACATGAAACATTTTAACTGGGCTAAATAGTGAAGTGTTACCCTTACATCAACTACTAGGATATGTTTGCAGATCAGAATACTTAGAAGCAACTTAAATGAAGCATTTATAATAAAATTCATTAAAACTGAGCCAAATTTTCTGGGGTATATACACTCGGTGAACAAAAGTTTGCATCCAAAATTTTTTTTGAATTTATTTAAAACTGTATTAATATATACTAATTAAAATATTGTAATCTTTATATCATTCAAAAGCTCTTGTTCTTAAAATATGTTCGTGACATTAAATTTTGAAGTTTTGTCGTAAAAAAAGATAAAAATAAAAAATAAAAAACGAAGTAAAAATAACAAAATATCAATAAATAAAGACTTATTTTTTATTTCAAAAAAAAAAATATATTATTTAATATCTAGTTGGCCAACCATTGTCGACAATGCAATATTAAACCCTTCGGGGCGTACTTTAAGTTCGTAGTTCTTTCCCATTTTTCAAAATTGTTTTAAAAACAAACATTTTCGCTATTTTCACATCATTCGTTTTTATGACAAAACTTCAAAATTTAATGTCACGAACATATTCTCAAGAATAAGAACTTTCGAATGATATAAAGACTACAATATTTTAATTAATATATATAGATTTGGAATAAATTCAAAAGAAATTTTGGATGCAAACTTTTGTCCACCGAGTGTAAATAATTTCTGAATGATGTCCTATTTCATTATAAGAATAGTAATAATTATAGATCATCTTTTCTTTTACAAGGAAAAAAGGATGCTTATATATACAAATTAACATGTACTATCAAAAACATCTCTTACTATTACTGCACAATTTGAAGGTAAATCATCGGAATATCCTTTTTTAAAAATTTTATCGAGTTATTTATACATTTGAATATTGAATGAATTAATATTCATATCACTGTTTATTGGTAAAAATTGGTCAGTTAAAATAGCTCAGTCACGAGATTTCTTATCCTTTGAATCGTGATTTTTAATGAAAGGGAGATTTAAATGTGGAGACCAATGCTCAAAGCTGCAAGATGTACAGCATCACCCCATTTGATAATAAAGTGTTAAGAGTACATTCTTATTTTAATTTTCAATGTGAATTTCGGACTAGAGATTCAAATCATTTATCTGATTTAAACATTACTCATGCTCTGTAATAATGGATATTTAAAATATTCTGGATAGTAATGAATTGTAAATTTGAATCATATCAACGTTTTAGTTATTGGCATTAATTAAAAATTTGAAGAATGCGTAATGGTTACATATTAACGTTAACTTCAAAATTGGCTCTAAAGTTGTAGGGCTATAGACGTCCAATACAGATAAATATAATAAACAGTTTCTCTTTAAAAAAATGTCTTGTCACATTTAAAGAGTTAATCACTGACGACAAAAAGAGGAAGATAATTATTATAAGAAAAATTTTGCAAGCGAAAAAATTTTTAAAAGAAAATTATACATAAAGAAACTTCATTCCACACTACAAATTGATATTGGAATCCAAATTTACTATTAATTTCAAAATTTAATTTAAAATAATTCATTATTAGCATTTTGCAATTTTGTCATTACACTATAGTTTTCAAAATAGATTAAACTTCAAAAGGTCTTCAGGTGAGAACCCTTCTTTGAAGATCATTCTTTGATTAACTACAAATTTCCTATAACGAACTTTTTTAGCCCAGCCAGAGTGTACTGTAGTACAGTCAGGGAATATTCCAAATATGGAAATGAATTCCAGAAAAATCCCGTCGAACAATTCATATATTCCTGTAGTATATATAAACAAGGTTACAACTGAGAACGCAATGTGAGCTTTTGCTTTTCGTGTTATAAAACACGCACACCGTGCTACGCGAGAATAAAAATTCAATCAAGTTGGGTTTTGCGTCATTTTCATCGCAAAGAGCAAAAAAAATGACATCACTCGGGCCAAGACAATAGTCTATTTTATTAAATTCGAAACATATGAATAGGACAACCGTTCAAACTTTTTTTTTGCTATTTTTTTCGTAGAGAAATTCCTCTCAGGCCATTTCAGCGCACGAAACTCAACCTTCTACATTCGGCCACATGAAACAATTGTCGGTATTATTATATATACAATGTTATTATTACAGGAGAGACCGTTGATTGATTGATCAATTAAAATTGTGAATTTAAAATAAAACATTTAATGTGGGTTTGATTCATTTTGTCAACAATCACTTCACGAACAATTGTTTCATTAACAAATGGTTCGATTTTAAGAAGTTGGAAGCAACCATTCAAAATAGTCTAATAAACCAAACCGTACTACTCGAAAATGTATTTAAAGGGTTGGTTTTCGACTTGGTTGAAGAATAACCCTCTTCCTAACTCTTCTCTTGACCATATCTCTCGATATAATCAAAATAAACTTAATATAACGAATGTCAAAATGATTGTAAACGCGACCAATTTAAGATATAAGATCAAGAGGAAACATGAACGATTTATGAAAAAATCAAACAGTTGTTTCGTTAACAAATGGTTCAAATTTAAGAAGTTGGAAGCAACCATTTGAAATAGTCTAATAAATTAAATCGTACTACTCGAAAATGTATTTAAAGGGTTGGTTTTCGACTTGGTTGAAGAATAACTCTCTTCCTAACTCTTCTCTTGACCATGTCTCTCAATATAATCAAAATAACTTTAATATAACGAATATCAAAATGATTGTAAACGTGATCAAATTAAGATATACGATCAAGAGGAAACATGAACGATGAATAAAAAAATCAAACAAATTTATTTAATAAACAAAATTTACAACTCAAAAAAATTTTTTTTTGCATGTAATAAAATTCCATTATTGACTATTAACAATCCTATTATATAGATCTTGACCGATCAAACCAACCTATATAGTTATTGAATAATTGATAATAATAAACGTTAATTAAATATATTTTACAAACAGCTTCGTAGATCTTGACTTTAAGACTTACTTTGATCAAACCCGCCTATAAAAATAAACGTTCATTTTGGAAACTTGATTTGCAAATAGAACTTGACTTTAACACTTACTTCTACCAAGCCCGCCTATATAATTATTTGAATAATTGATAAAGCGAAATCGAGTGGACTTACCCGAGGGTTGAAAAGACCAACAACAACGATGATAAGAAATCCCCACGCAAAGCATTAAAATCCAAACATCTGGATTTTGAGGAACAATTCATGAGTTCCAACAGCAGGGAGTCGGGTAAAAAAAGAAGAAGTGCAGACCATGACCCACAGGAAAAATCAAGCACATCAACGGCAACGAAACTGACACATACAATGAAGGAAGTTGTCAGCAACAATAAATGTTATACAGATGCAGTAGAAAATTCGTACAACATTGAAAATGATGACGATAATAATAATAATAATGAGAATGAGAATGAAACAGTGGTAAACGATGACGGCGAGAGTTGTGACACTGAATAATTTTTATTTATTCTTTGTAATTTTTTTTAGAAAAATAAAAAAAAAAAAATTACCACCCAGCGAAAGCAAAAAATTCCTTCCCAAAAAATTAGGTTTAAAAAACAAAGATTTTTCGGTTTCAATTGCAATTGCAACGCATTGCCTTGCAATTCAATTCAACGCAATTGCAATTGAAACCTGTTTTATCTCTTAAACGGTCAGAGTATTCTTTAATGGTAACGCGAAATGATTTTTTGATCACAATCTTGCATTCTTATTGGCCAATTTAACAATCTGCAAAGTAAAAATAGTCAATCGACCAACTTTTAAAGAAGATTTTACGAAAACCACAAGGACAACAACCAAATTTTTATTCACATATCAAACAGCCGAATCTCAACGATCATTTTCGTATTAGGAAGTAATACCTTCAGAAAAAGTTTTTTATAACAGAAAAAAATTTTCGGCTATCAATAGCCGAAAAACCGTTTAAGGGATAAAACAAACCATTTGCCGTACGACACAATTTTTGCTAAATACGGCAAAAACGTTGATCGCGCCAAAAACCGAAAAGACCAGGCGCGGCTAGACGCAAAAGGAGACAATCGGCGAGAAAACTGCACGGAAATCGCACGACTTGCGAGTTTTGGAAGGAGATCGTGACACGGCAAATGTTTAATCTTTTTTTTTATGTTAAATAAAACAAAAAAAAAATTTTTTTACATATCAATATAAATATATAATAATAACAAGATTAAGTTAAACGTCGCAATGAGTGAGCGGCGGCACGTGCACGAATTTATTCGTAAGTATTTTAATATTATATATAATAAACAAAGCAATAATAATAAAACAAAAACGACGGATTGTTTTTCTTCGCAGGAGGAGGAGTAGTAAACGCCGATTAACTAAATATAAATATTAAATTGCTTGTTAAACCTTTTTTTTAAAAAAAAAAATTTACAAATGTAGAAAAGATTGATTTGTTCCACATAATAAATTTTACCGCCTTATCAAATTTTGCAACCCTTCACTTCAGTATTAACTTTTTCCATCTTTTATATTCTTCTAATGCTGTTTTAGAGACCTTTAATTGAGCACGGTCAAAACTGAGAATATGCAAGTTTTTTAACGACTAATTGCAACGTATATTCGTCATTCAGCAAATATGTTCTCATCAACATTCAATAACGCGGTTGGGCTTGTTTTTATATATGACGCTTCACTAATTACACTGTCAATGGAGGGGATGGTCTTAATGAAGCACGTAGATAAAAAAATGGATGACATGTTTTTTTTTTAATTAGTTATTTTTGTTTTTTTAACGAAAGAATATTATGAATTTGATCAAACAATTAACATTCCTTCATTTTATATTCATTTTATTACCCGAATTTAGAAGGCATTTAATTCTATTTTAAGAAATTTATTTTTATAAATTAATTAAAATGTCGAACCATAATTTTATCTATCATTATATAAAACAAAGGGACGGAAGGGATGTAATTCATAGTCAGATTAAGCATTTTTTTATCGGCCCGACATCTTTTCTTTCTTAGAACTTTCATCTTTTTAAAAAAAAATTTTGCCAACGCTTAACATTAACTATATATACTAAGAATATTGGCGAAATACTTTGCAGGGCGAGGAATTATTTCGTTGTATTTGACGAAATGTGACGAAATTGACGTTGACCAATTATACAACCAATTTTTCATAACCAGTGATCAAAGGTATGGCCAAATATTAATTTTATATATAACAGTATAGCGGTGTCACCAAAAAAATGATTACCTTTTATCTTATCATCATGATAAAAAAAAAAGAGAATAATCACCATGGTAAATATCCAACGTTACTCTACATAATGAATTGTTATATAAAATCATTAAAACCCTAGGTTCTCAAAAAATGTACTTTTAGCATATTCGTCGATTTTGTTTGGACCGCAAAATTCAGTACGGCATGATCATAACGTTATGAATACCTTATAATCCATTAGTTTTGAGGTAGTGCCGTTGATTTGACGGGCTATTGAATAGTAAAATGGTTTTTTTTTTTTGTAGAGTAAATAAATTTTTTAGGGTTAATCATCACTCTACTGACCAGTTACACACACAATAAGATATACTGTACATGTAAGCTCATTAAGTCGGATGCAACAATCAATTGTTTAAAATAAATAAATGACCGACCTATCGAGTTTAAATGTGTGTAGGGTTTGAAAGAAGGCCCAAAAAATAAATCGGCTGTATGGTAATTACGTACTACCAGAATTTTCCCATGATGTTAATATATTGGCTGAATGTTCGCACTATATAAAACAATCAATATATGTATAGGAATCAATCAGCAAGTATCATAAATATCTGAATTGATTGGCTAAATTAATTTCGTCGATTTCGTCAAAAGATCCTTGGCGATAAATATAAATTTCGTCATGTACAATTTCGTCAACCATTCTTAATTAATTAATTTTTTCACGACACAATCATTTGAAATTTCCTTTTTTTTTCGAAAAATTCCTTTTTTTAAACAAATTCTACATGAAAAATGTCATTTTTAAAGTTAATACGTCGCATTAAATTAAATTCATCATATTCTTTTGTTAATTAATGAAAACTTTGAATTAGACAAAAAATCCCGTGATTTTGATGAAAACTTTGAGCTTGGTAAAAAACTTCAAAATTCCGTTGAAACATGAATTAAGTAAGTCCATTTAAAATATCTTGAATATATATACACATCGAGACTGTGTTAAAAAGCTATTAATATATAAAACTTAAATCATTTAAAAGTTGACAATAATAATGCCCGTTCCAATCCTTCTTTAGCACGTAAAATAATAAAAGTAAGTTATACCATTTTCTAAACTCGAGTATTTAAAGTTGCAGATAGTAATGTTAGCCGGCTTAGCCGGCTAAAATTTTTTCTTAACGTTCATTTTACGTCTGGGATTTTAGTGCAGAATTCAATGGCATAGACATTTAGTTGAGATGGATTCACTTAGAATGACAAAAAAAAACATACATTTGCTCAAAAAACAAAATACGATATGTATATCGTAACAGGATAAAAGTCATATTTTAATTCGAATTATTATTATTCGTTCTATTCGAATTATTCGAATAAAACTTTCAATATAATTCGAATACTCAAATTCATAATGAAAAAAAACAAATAATTTGAACCATTAAATGCGATTTATTTGGCTAAGCCATTCATTGGTCACATTACTACACTTAATCGCGTGGGGTGCGAATAACAATTCCCTAAATTTAATATCAATATTAATATTAAGTATTAAATGACGTTTATTATTATAAGAAATAAAATAAGAAATATAAGGAATAAATAAATAAAGATATAAATAAAGATATAAATAGAAATAAAAAGATTCGATTCGGAATTAGGGTATTTCGACCAACAAATCAGCTTTAAATCCTAATTCCAATAACAACTGCATGCAATTTGAAAACCAAAAATTCGCTTTCATTTTTTTTATAAATACTTTTACAGTAAGGTAATCCTATACAATTTGAAAATCAAGAAAAACTTGATAAAAATTATCTGAATAAATCAAAATGAAATTCAATATTTCTCTTCTCTTTTTGATTATCTTTGCTGTCATGGCTTTAGCAAGCCCAACTCATAACAATAATTTGGTGAAGCGATGTACTTCATTTATTATTATAATTACTATTACAATAAATATCATTATATTCGTATAATTGTTTTTGAAAAATACTAACTATTGGGTTTCATTTGATTTTAAATAATAAATAGTCACGTAAGTATTTTTATACTATTATTATAGTCAATATCATTATTTTTGAATAAATATTAATTATTGATTTTCATTTTATTTTAAATAATAAATAGTGTAAGTATTCTCATCATTTCACTATATTGTTTTTGAAACATATTAACTATTAATTTTCGTTTTATCTTAAATAATAAATATAGTGTGTAAGTATTCTCATCATTATTATACTACAGTTGATATCATTGTTTTTCTGAAAATATTAACTGTTGTTTTTTGTTTTATCTTAAATAATAAATATAGGACGTAAGTATTCTCATCATTTCACTATTGTTACAGTCAATATCATTATTTTTGAAAACATATTAACTGTTGATTTTCATTTTAAATAATAAATAGTGTGTGAGTATTTTTATCATTTCACTATTATTACAGTCAATATCATTGTTTATTAACTGTTGATTTTTGTTTTATCTTAAATAATAAATAGTGTGCAGTGAGTATTTTATCATTATTATTACAGTCAATACCATTGTTTTTTGAAATATTAACTGTTGATTTTTGTTTTATCTTAAATAATAAATATAGAATTCCTCTTGTAAGTATTTTCATCATTTCACTATTTTTACAGTCATTATAATTGTTTTTTTGAAAATATTAACTGTTGATTTTCGCTTTAGCTTAAATAATAAATATGGAGTGTAAGTATTCTCATCATTATTATTACATCCAATATTATTCTTGAAAAATATTAACTGTTGATTTTTGTTTATTTTAAATAATAAATAAAAGGTAAGTATTTTTATTATATACTACCATTACCATTGTTTTTGTAAACATATTAACTGTTGATTGATTTTCATTTTATTTTAAATAGAAAATAGAGTAAATAGGCTGTATTTGCTTTTTGGCTCTTTGATAACTTCATTTATCTCTAACTTTTTTTTACTTCATCTTATATTTATCTTTATTTTTTATTGTTGGTTATAATTTTATGTTGCTTAAGATTCATGCAAACTATAATGTTTATATTATAACATAGAAAGTAAAAATAAATAAAACAGTTCATACACAATAAGTGTTTATTATAAAAGATTTATGTGTCAATTTAAAATGGGAATGATTAATAAAGTTACACCCAGTGTGTGAAATTGAGTGCGGGCGCGCGTGTTACATTAAAGGTAGCCAATAATCTATTAGCAGGATCGTGCAGAAAATTCGCGTAACAAATCAAAAAAAAAATTATATTAATAAATATTTACTTATTAACAAACATACTCTTCTTTTCTTCTTATTTATTATTCTAATTGTATAATGTGTTTCTAATAGAAAGGTTTATCTTCAATTGAAAAGATCCGCTTGCAGATTCTGTGGCTTATTACACTGTATTAAGATTATTTTTCATACTTGATCGGATGATAACTTGGAATTGGTGAATAAATATTGTATTTTTTATGTATATTTACTGCGTACTGTTGATCTTATTATTATATTCTTGATGATTTAACTTGAACAAAAATCAAACAAAAATCATTGTATTTTTTATATTTAACTGTTTTACATAACATTGTTTTTATTAGATGCTATCTTATATTTTTAGATGATATCAAGCTTCAATTAAAGAGTTAGCAGATAAATATGAGGCGAAGACTACAATATTATTAATTGCTTTACATGTTCATACTATATACATGAAGTCAAAATGGTGAAATTATGTCATATCCAATGATCCAACTTTAATGAAATATGGCTTATTAGAATAGTATCGTAAAGGTAATATAATAGTGTTTTAATGTTCATAACGATATACAGTAAACAAAAATATCTCACTAACTAGTGATTCCAATTTTATGAATTAGACATCTCATTGAGAGAATTCGAATGGCAGTTTTTTTTTATCCAAAACAGCCAGATATTGACTGAGTTATGATAATTTCAGTTAATTTGATACCTTTTTTCTCATGGCAATAAAAAATGGGTCATCCTATATACAGAAAGGTTCTTTTTATGAAATATACAGAACCTATGTGACAAATAAGAATTTATTTTTGGAGTTGGTAAGCATTCCATAACTCCTACCACCCCAAGCCTCACAAGTTTAATCGTCACATACAGATAACTGTCACGAGGATGTTACAAAAATTTGAGCCATTTCCTTTTTTATAGAATAAATTTCCATTTTTGGTAGGGTACTGTATATTTCAAAAAAAGAACCTTACTGTATATAGGATATTCCATAAAAAATTATTATTATTATATTGCTTTATAATTTTTTCCGTAAAAATTCCGTATGCTCTATACACTCACCTTCCATTGTAAGAAATAATTGAACAAAGTGAAATAAAAATAACTCAAAATTTTATTATCACAATCACTTTTGTGTATTAAGCAAAAATCAATATTCACAATGGTTCCCATAACATACTTGAGTTTTATAATGCTTTGTTTACAATTAATAATTTTATTAGCTTTAAAAGTCAAAGTAAAAAATTATCAATTGATAATTTCCAAGTTTTAACATGTCTAGTAACATAATAAAAAATGTGCGCCATGCTTTGAAATATATATATTATATATTGTTAGAATAATCCGTAATATAAACATTTATCAAAATTGTTTTTAGATCTTCATGTTGTTTTTCACAAAAAATCATATATTTAAATCAGATGATTAAAATTAGAGAATTATCTGTTGTTGAACGTACCAAATTGACATAGAGACATTGGCAAATTTAGTTGATAGTATGCCTAGGAGAATAGATGCTGTAAAAAAATCTAAAAGGCTATCCAACTAATTATTAATAATACTAAAATTGATAATCCAAAAATTTCTCATCTTTAATTTTTTTTATTTCTCAATAAAACATTTGACCGCTCTTTACATATATGTATATATATTTCAAAACATTTTTTATTATGCTGTTAAGATGTGTTAAAACTTGACAATTGGGTTTAATTATTGAATGAAAAAATGATATAAATGTTTTACGTTTAATTTAAAATCTTAATAGTTGTATAATGAACCATTACATAAGTTTATTATATATATGTTCAAATCATGGCACACATGTTAAAACTTGGAAATTATCAATTGAAATTTTTTTACTTTGAATTTTAAAGCTAATAAAATTATTAATTGTAAACAAAGCATTATAAAACTCAAGTATGTTATGGGAATCATTATGAAGATTGATTTTTTGCTTAAACAAAAATGATTGTGATAATAAAATTTTGAGTTATTTTTATTTCACTTTGTTCAATTATTTCCGGCGATCTGCAAAATTGCCAATGTGAATGTAATAATCATTACATAAAACAAAGGATTACCCCAAGATCAGAACGTTTACTAATCATTAACACAAAAAAACAATTATTTGTTTGAGCGAAGGAATAAGAACAGGGAACAAAATTTTAACCCATACAATTGTTGATTGACCAATCAAAATCGTGAATTTGATAATGTAAAAATAAATAAATGTTGGTTTGATTCATTTTGTCAACAATCACTTCACCGACAGTTGTTTCGTTAACAAATGGTTTGAATTTAAGAAATTGGAAGTAACCATGCGGACAAACCTTTGAAATAGTCTAACAAATTAAATTGTACTACTCGAAAATGTATTTAAAGGGTTGGTCTTCGACTTGGTTGAAGAATAACTCTCTTCCTAACTCTTCTCTTGACCATATCTCTCGATATAACCAAAATAACTTTAATATAACGAATTTCAATATTTAAGATATACAATTAAGACAAAACATGAACGATGAAAAATCAAACAAATTTATTTAATAAAAACAAAATTACAACCCAAAAAAATTTTTTTTGCATGTCCTAATAAAGTTTTCCATTGTTGCTGCATCATTTATTGCTGTTTCAACGTTACCCAGATCATCATCGACTGTATTTTCGATATTTTCGATAAACTCATTTTCGTTTAATCTTTTCGTTTTACTTTCTTTTAGTGCGTTGACGTTTTTTTTGATTTCAACTTCAAGATAGTCCAAGATATCAAACGTTTAGGTTGGCTCCTTTGTAGACGATGATTGTGATAACCATGTCCACACGTAAAAAATGTTTGTAGATGGTTTTCTAGAAGTAACAAAGCCTTTGGAAGGTGACAATCGGTTATTTTGTAAACTAAAGAAGGCAATTTGTATGAGTTAATACCATTAGATGAAGTTTTAGCAATCAAGGAATACTGATTTCGTGCTTGATATATCTTCGTAAACACATCTAAAAGCAATACAGCACACTTTCGGGAAAGCATACGCAATTGCTTCAGTGTGTATGAATATTTCATAGAATCTATGAAATGTTGTCGAAAAGCATTATCCTTTCGATGCTGAAAAATAAAACGTGCCTCCTTTTTTGTGTTCATCAATATTTTAATAAAGATCTTTTATATATTTGTAAAATGACTTTAGACAAAACTCTTCGGCTACATTTAACAATTCCAATATATTGATCCCAGCAAGATTAATTAAATCAATATTACAAGTATATAATATTAAAATTATGTGTTTAATTAAAAATACACAATTTATAATAAATTTACTTTAAAATTGTTTTGAAAATTGGCCCACTGACATTTGGTATCTTAACAATAAAATGCCCATTTTCTTTTTTTGCAGAGAAGATATGTTTGAAAAATTGACAATGAACAAAAAGAACAAGCGAGTTGCATGAAATTCTGTAGTGTTTGGTTCTGCACCAACGTATATTTTAACATCATAATCCTCTTCCGAATTCAATAATGTACCAAATTGATTAAAATGTTCTTTGGACAATGTTGAGTCCATATTTGTTTTTGCTTTTTTTTTTAAGAAATATAGATATTCTAGAAAATACACTCCCCACCATAAAATATCCGACCAACTGATGATTAATAATTGGAAATGTTACTCCTTATTATTATGCAATTCAAAAATTTTATTAACCAAGCATTATTAACAAGATTTTAAGTTAAACGTCGCAATGAGCGAGCGGTGGCACGTGCACGAATTTATTTGTAAGTATTTTAATATTATATAATAAACAAAGCAATAATAATAGAACAAAAACAGAACAAAACGGCGGATTGTTTTTCTTCGCAGGAGAAGGAGTAGTAAACGCCAATTAACTAAATATTAATATTAATGTTAAATTGCTTGTTAAACCTTTTTTTTTTTTTTTTAAAAAAAAATTTACAAATGCAGAAAAGATTGATTTGTTCCACATAATAAATTTTTACCGCCTTATCAAATTTTGCAACCCTTCACTTCAGTATTAATCTTTTATATTCTTCTAATGCTGCTTTAGAGATCTTTAATTGAGCATGGTCAAAACCGAGAATATGACGACTCATTGCAACGTATATTTGTCCTTCGATATCGCGGTTGGGCTTGTTTTTATATATGGCGCTTCCACTAATTACACTATCAGTGGAGGAAACAGTCTTAATAAAGCACATAGACAAAAAAAATGGATGACATGTTTTTTTTTTAATTAGTTATTTTTTTTTTTAATGAAAGAATATTATGAATTTGATCAATCAATTAACACTCCTTCGTTTTATATTCATTTTATTACTCAAATTTAGAAGGCATTTAATTCTATTTTAAGAAATTTATTTTTATAAATTAATTAAAATGTTGAACTATAAGTTTATCTATTATTATATAAATCAAAGGGAGATTAAGCTTTTTTTATTGGTCCGACATCTTTTCTTTCTTAGAACTTCCATCTGTTTAAAAAAAAATTTGGCAGCGCTTAACTTTAACTATATATACTAAGAAGATTGTCGAAATACTTTGCAGGGCGAGGAATTATTTCGTTAAATCGGTTGTTAATTTCGTCGCATTTGACGAAATGTGACGAAATTGACGTTGACCAATTATACGACCAAATTTTCATAATCATCAAAGGTATGGCCAAATATTGATTTTATATATAACAGTATAGTGATGTAACCAAAAAAATGATTACCCTTTGTCTTATCATCATGATAAAAAAGAAATGAGAGAATAATCACCATGGTAAATATCCAACGTTACTCTACATAATGAATTGTTATATAAAATGCCATGTATAAAATCATTAAAACCCTAGGTTCTCAAAAAATGTATTTTTAGCATATGCGTTGATTTTGTTTGAACCTCAAATTTCAGTATGGCATGATCGTAATGTTATGAATACATTAGTTTTGAGGTAGTGCCGTTGGTTTGACAGGCTATTGAATAGTAAAATAGTTTTTTTTTTGATAAGTAAATAAATTTTTTTAGGGTTAATCATCACTCTACTGACCAGTTACACACACAATAAGATTTACATGTAAGCTCATTAAGTCGGATGCAACAACCAATCGAGTTTAAATGTGTGTAGGGTTTGAAAGAAGGGACCAAAAAACAAATCGGCTGATATGGTAATTACGTACTACCAGCAATTTTCCAAGTTGATGCATGATGTTAATATATTGGCTGAATGTTTGCACTATATAATAATAAAACAATCAATATATTAATATGTATAGGAATCAATCAGCAAGTATCACAAATATCTGAATTGATTGGCTAAATTAATTTCGTCAATTTCGTCAAAAGATCCTTGGCAATAAATATGAATTTCGTCATGTACAATTTCGTCAACCATTCTTAATTAATTAATATATACAATCATTTGAAATTTCCTTTTTTTAAACAAATTCTACATGAGAAATGACCTTTTTAAGGTTAAATACGTCGCACTAAATTAAATTCATCATATTCTTTCGTTAATTAATGAAAACTTTAAATTAGACAAAAAATCCCGTGATTTTTATGAAAACTTTGAGCTTGGTAAAAACTTCAAAATTCCGTTGAATTATGAATTAAGTAAGTCCATTTAAAATATCTTGAATATATATACACAGCGAGACTGTGTTCAAAATCATATTAGTATACTAACACTTAAATCATTTAAAAGTTGATAATAATAATGCCCAATCCTTCTTTAGCACATAATAATAAAAGTAAGTTACATCATTTTCTAAACTTGAGCATTTAAAGTTGCAGATAGTGATGTTAGCCCGCTAAAAAAAATTTTCTTAACACTCATTTTACGTCTAGGATTTTAGTGTAGAATTCAATGGCATAGACATTTAGTTGAGATGGGTCCACCTACATTACTTAGAATGACAAAAAAAACATACATTTACCCAAAAAATAAAATACAATATGTACAGAGGGTGATCACGGGTTTCCGAACGATAAGTATTTTTTATTTTTTTTTGCTTTGTTTACATCATTTACGCGTATATTTCTAATTTAAGCATTTATTTAGCATGTAGATCATAACAATAACAATAATTCACAAATACAAATGGGTAAAAAAAAAGAGTTAACGGCTGAACAATATGGGGCAATTCTTTATGGCCACAAACGAGGTGATTCATATCAGAAAATTGCTGACAATGTCCAATGTGGCAAAACGACTGTCCATGATGCGATAAAACGTTTCAAAAAAACGGGTTCTGCAATACCAAAAAAACGTTGCGGCCCAAAGCCACTTTTTGATTCCAATGCACAAGCCTCACTCAAAAAGATCATTACACAAAATTCGAAGCATCGCCGCCTCACCACTCATAAAATTCAGGAATTATGGATTAAAAAAAAAAAGAAGAAAGTTTCAACTGTTACAATTCGTCGAACCCTTAAAAAAGTTGGTTTACGTTCATGTGTTGCTCGCTCTAAACCATTAATTTCTGAAAATAACAAAACCAAAAGATTGGCTTGGGCTTTGGAACGAAAAGATTGGACAATTGCAAAGTGGAAGAAAATTGTATGGTCTGATGAATCAACATTTAGTCAATTTTCACAAGGTCGTAGCTTACGTGTGTGGCGTACACCAGAAGAAGAATTTGATCCTTCTTGTTTAACTGCTACGGTAAAGCACAGTCCCAGTCGAATGTTTTGGGGGTGCTTTTCGTGGCATGGGATGGGACCACTCGTTCCTCTTCGTGAATCTGTAACAGGACAAACATATGCGAAAGTGTTACAGAAGCATGCTATTCCTTCGCTTTATAAATTAGTTCCTCGCAATCAAGGAATTTTTCAAGAGGATAATGCTCCACCTCATCGATCAAAGATTGCCGCCGATGTTCGTAATGCCTCAAACATTCCTGTGCTACCCTGGCCTGCACAAAGTCCTGATCTAAACCCGATCGAGAATCTTTGGAATGAAGTTGATAAAAAGGTGCGCAACTTGTCTAATCAACCTAAAAATTTGGAAGATTTGGAGCGTAAGGTAAAAAATGCTTGGCGTTCAATTCCTCTTGAATATATTCAAAAATTAGTTGAAAGTATGCCCCGTCGAATCCAAGCGTGTATAGCAGCCGAAGGTGGAGCAACAAAATATTAAATTTTTAATAAAACATGTAAAAAATATTCGGAACAAGTAAATTTTCATTTATTTTAAAAAAAATATTAATATAAATAAATAAATGTAAACGGTTTTTTAATCGTTCGGAAACCCGTGATCACCCTCTGTATATCGTAGCAGGATAAAAGTCATATTTTAATTCGAATTATTATTATTCATTCTATTCGAATTATTCGTTCTATTCGAATTATTCGTTCTATTCGAATTATTTATTCTATTTGGATTATTCATTCTATTTGGATTATTCATTCTATTTGGATTATTCGTTTTTTTTATTCATTTATTCGAATAAAACTTTCAATATAATTCGAATACTCAAGTTCATAATGAAAAAAACAAATAATTTGAACCATTAAATGCGAGTTATTATAATAACAATAGTAAATAATAGTGATAATAATAACGATAGTAATAGTATCAGTACCAACGATTTATTTGATCAAGATATTTGCTAAGCGATCTATTTGGCTAAGCCATTCATTAGTCACATTGCTACACTTAGTCGCGTGGGATGCGAATAAAAATTCCCTAAATTTAATATTAATATTAAAGTATTAAATGACGTTTATTATTATAATGTAAAATAAGAAATGAAATAAGAAATAAGGAATAAATAAATAAAGATATAATAATAAATAAAGATATAAATAGAAATAAAAAGATTCAATTCGGAATTAGGATATTTCGACCAACAAATCAGCTTTAAATACTAACTCCAATAACAACTGCATGCAATTTGAAAACAAAAATTCACTTTCATTTTTTTTATAAATACTCTTACAGTAATCCTTATACAATTTGAAAATCAAGAAAAACTTGACAAAAATTATCTGAACAAATCAAAATGAAATTCAATATTTCTCTTCTCTTTTTGATTATCTTTGCTGTGGTGGCTTTAGCAAGCTCAACTCATAACAATAATTTGGTGAAGCGAAGTAAATATCATTATATTCATATAATTGTTTTTAAAAAATTACTAACTATTGGGTTTCATTTGATTTTAAATAATAAATAGGCCTGTAAGTATTTTTGTACTATTATTATAGTCAATATCATTGTTTTTTGAATAAATATTAATTATTGGTTTTCATTTTATTTTAAATAATAAATAGTGTAAGTATTTTTTGTACTTTTATTACACTCAATATCATTGTTTTTGAAAACATATTAACTGTTGGCTTTCATTTTATTTTAAATAATAAATATAGACTGTAAGTATTCTTTCTCATCAATTCACTATTGTCACAGTCAATATCATTGTTTTTCTGAAAATATTAACTATTAATTTTTGTTTTATCTTAAATAATAAATATAGTGTGTAAGTATTCTCATCATTTCACTATAGTTACAGTCAATATCATTGTTTTTCTGAAAATATTAACTGTTGATTTTTGTTTTATCTTAAATAATAAATATAGGATGTAAGTATTCTCATCATTTCACTATTGTTACAGTCAATATCATTATTTTTGAAAACATATTAACTGCTGATTTTCGTTTTATTTTAAATAATAAATATAGCTTGTAAGTATTCTCATCATTTCACTATTGTTACAGTCAATATCATTGTTTTTTTGAAAATATTAACTGTTGATTTTTGTTTTATCTTAAATAATAAATAGTGTGAGAGTGTTTTTGTCATTTCACTACTAATATCATTGTTTTTGAAAACATACTAACTGTTGATTTTTGTTTTATTTTAAATAATAAATATAGCTTGTAAGTATTCTCATCATTTCACTATTATTACAGTCAATATCATTGTTTTTGAAAACATATTAACTGTTGATTTTCATTTTATCTTAAATAATAAATATAGGGTGTAAGTATTCTCATAATTTCACTATTATCACAGTCAATATCATTGTTTATTAACTGTTGATTTTCATTTTATCTTAAATAATAAATATAGTCTGTAAGTATTTTCATCATTTCACTATTAATATCATTGTTTTTGAAAACATATTAACTATTGATTTTCATTTTATCTTAAATAATAAATAGTGTGTGAGTGTTTTTATCATTTCACTACTAATATCATTGAAAACATATTTATTAACTGTTGATTTTCGTTTTATCTTAAATAATAAATATAGTATGTAAGTATTCTCATCATTTCACTATTGTTACAGTCAGTATCATTATTTTTGAAAACATATTAACTGTTGATTTTCGTTTTATTTTAAATAATAAATAGTGTGTGGGTATTTTTATCATTTCACTATTATCACAGTCAATATCATTGTTTATTAACTGTTTATTTTTGTTTTATTTTAAATAATAAATATAGTATGTAAGTATTCTCATCATTTCACTATTGTTACAGTTGATATCATTGTTTTTGAAAACATATTTATTAACTGTTGATTTTCATTTTATCTTAAATAATAAATATAGCCGGTAAGTATTCTCATCATTTCACTATTGTTACAGTCAATATCATTATTTTTGAAAACATATTAACTGTTGATTTTTGTTTTACCTTAAATAATAAATATAGGGTGTAAGTATTCTCATCATTTCACTATTGTTACAGTCAATACCATTATTTTTGAAAACATATTAACTGTTGATTTTTGTTTTATCTTAAATGATAAATAGTGTGTGAGTGTTTTTATCATTTCACTACTAATATCATTGTTTTTGAAAACATATTTATTAACTGTTGATTTTCATTTTATTTTAAATAATAAATATAGGATGTAAGTATTCTCATCATTATTATTACTACAGTCAATATCATAGTTTTTGAAAACATATTAACTGTTTATTTTTGTTTTATTTTAAATAATAAATATAGGAAGTAAGTATTTTCAACATTTCACTATTATTACAGTCAATATTGTTGTTTTTTGAAAATATTAACTGTTGATTTTCATTTTATTTTAAATAATAAATATAGTTGGTAAGTACCCCCATCATTATTATTACTACAGTCAATATCATTGTTTTTGAAAACATATTAACTATTGATTTTTGTTTTATCTTAAATGATAAATAGTGTGTGAGTGTTTTTGTCATTTCACTACTAATATCATTGTTTTTGAAAACATACTAACTGTTGATTTTCATTTTATATTAAATAATAAATATAGCCTGTAAGTATTCTCATCATTTCACTATTGTTACAGTCAATATCATTGTTTTTGAAAACATATTAACTGTTGATTTTCGTTTTATCTTAAATAATAAATATAGCAAGTAAGTATTATTTATTATTACAGTCAATATCATTGTTTTTGAAAACATATTTATTAACTTTGATTTTTGTTTTATTTTAAATAATAAATATAGGCTGTAAGTATTCTCATCATTTTACTATTGTTACAGTCAATATCATTGTTTTTTTGAAAATATCAACTGTTGATTTTTGGTTTATCTTATATAATAAATATAGTCTGTAAGTATTCTCATCATTTCACTATTGTTACAGTCAATATCATTGTTTTTGAAAACATATTTATTAACTGTTGATTTTCGTTTTATTTTAAATAATAAATATAGAATGTAAGTATTTTCAACATTTCACCATTATTGCAGTCAATATCATTGTTTTTTTTGAAAACATATTTATTAACTATTTATTTTCATTTTATTTTAAATAATAAATATAGTGTGTAAGTATTCTCATCATTTCACTATTGTTACAGTCAATATCATTGTTTTTGAAACATATTAACTGTTGATTTTCGTTTTACCTTAAATAATAAATATAGAATGTAAGTATTCTCATCATTTCACTATTAATATTATTGTTTTTGAAAACATATTAACTGTTGATTTTTGTTTTATCTTAATAATAAATATAGGAAGTAAGTATTTTCAACATTTCACTATTATTACAGTCAATATCATTGTTTTTGAAAACATATTTATTAACTGTTGATTTTTGTTTTATTTTATGTAATAAATATAGTATGTAAGTATTCTTCATCATTTCACTATTGTTACAGTCAATATCATTGTTTTTCTGAAAACATTAACTATTGATTTTCGTTTTATCTTAAATAATAAATATAGTGTGTAAGTATTCTCATCATTTCACTATTAATATAATTGATTTTTGAAAACATATTAACTATTGATTTTCATTTTATTTTAAATAATAAATATAGGATGTAAGTATTCTCATCATTTCACTATTGTTACAGTCAATATCATTATTTTTGAAAACATATTAACTGCTGATTTTCGTTTTATTTTAAATAATAAATATAGCTTGTAAGTATTCTCATCATTTCACTATTGTTACAGTCAATATCATTGTTTTTTTGAAAATATTAACTGTTGATTTTTGTTTTATCTTAAATAATAAATAGTGTGAGAGTGTTTTTGTCATTTCACTACTAATATCATTGTTTTTGAAAACATACTAACTGTTGATTTTTGTTTTATTTTAAATAATAAATATAGCTTGTAAGTATTCTCATCATTTCACTATTATTACAGTCAATATCATTGTTTTTGAAAACATATTAACTGTTGATTTTCATTTTATCTTAAATAATAAATATAGGGTGTAAGTATTCTCATAATTTCACTATTATCACAGTCAATATCATTGTTTATTAACTGTTGATTTTCATTTTATCTTAAATAATAAATATAGTCTGTAAGTATTTTCATCATTTCACTATTAATATCATTGTTTTTGAAAACATATTAACTATTGATTTTCATTTTATCTTAAATAATAAATAGTGTGTGAGTGTTTTTATCATTTCACTACTAATATCATTGAAAACATATTTATTAACTGTTGATTTTCGTTTTATCTTAAATAATAAATATAGTATGTAAGTATTCTCATCATTTCACTATTGTTACAGTCAGTATCATTATTTTTGAAAACATATTAACTGTTGATTTTCGTTTTATTTTAAATAATAAATAGTGTGTGGGTATTTTTATCATTTCACTATTATCACAGTCAATATCATTGTTTATTAACTGTTTATTTTTGTTTTATTTTAAATAATAAATATAGTATGTAAGTATTCTCATCATTTCACTATTGTTACAGTTGATATCATTGTTTTTGAAAACATATTTATTAACTGTTGATTTTCATTTTATCTTAAATAATAAATATAGCCGGTAAGTATTCTCATCATTTCACTATTGTTACAGTCAATATCATTATTTTTGAAAACATATTAACTGTTGATTTTTGTTTTACCTTAAATAATAAATATAGGGTGTAAGTATTCTCATCATTTCACTATTGTTACAGTCAATACCATTATTTTTGAAAACATATTAACTGTTGATTTTTGTTTTATCTTAAATGATAAATAGTGTGTGAGTGTTTTTATCATTTCACTACTAATATCATTGTTTTTGAAACATATTAACTGTTGATTTTCGTTTTACCTTAAATAATAAATATAGGTTGTAAGTATTTCATCATTTCACTATTATTACAGTCAATATCATTGTTTTTGAAAACATATTAACTGTTGATTTTTGTTTTATTTTAAATAATAAATATAGGAAGTAAGTATTCTCATCATTTCACTATTATTACAGTCAATATCATTGTTTATTAACTGTTGATTTTCATTTTATCTGAAATAATAAACAGCTGGTAAATATTCTCATCATTTCACTATTATTACAGTCAATATCATTGTTTATTAACTGTTGATTTTCATTTTATCTTAAATAATAAATAGTGTGTGGGTATTTTTATCATTTCACTATTATTACAGCCAATATCATTGTTTTTTTGAAAATATTAACTGTTGATTTTTGCTTTAGCTTAAATAATAAATATAGAGTGTAAGTATTCTCATCATTATTATTACATCCAATATTATTCTTGAAAAATATTAACTGTTTATTTTGTTTATTTTAAATAATAAATAAAAGGTAAGTATTTTTATTATTTACTACCATTACCATTGTTTTTGTAAGCATATTAACTGTTGATTGATTTTCATTATATTTTAAATAATAAATAGGCAAGTATTTTTAATGTTTTACTATCATTACAGCCAACATTATTCTTGAAAAATATTAACTGTTTGATTTTCAATTTATTTTAAATAATAAATAGGCAAGTATTCTCATCACTTACCATTATTACAGTCAATTGTTTTGTAAACATATATTAACTGTTGATTTTATTTTAAATAGAAAAATAGAGTAAATAGGCTGTAGGCTCTTTGATAACTTTGTTTATCTCTTTAACTTTTTTTACTTTCATCTTATATTTATCTTTGTTTTTTATTGTTAGTTAAAATTTTTATGTTGCTTAAGATTCATGCAAATTATAATGTTTATATTATAACATAGGAAGTGAAAATAAATAAAATAGTTCATACACAATAAGTGTTTATTATAATTTGAAAAGATTTATATGTGTCAATTTAATGAAAATTAATAAAGTTACATCCAGTGTGTGAAATTGAGTGTGGGCACGCATGTTGCATTAAAGGTAGCCAATAATCTATTAGCAGGATTTGAGCATAACGGACTGTAACAATCCTCG
>CAUDNR010001957.1:13610-34664 GCA_958430865.1 Entrophospora sp. SA101 | reverse complement strand
ACATTAAAACATATTTTTTTATTTTAGAATTAATGCACAATGTAGTCTTCTGAGATTTTTGCTGAATGTGATCTAATAAAATCTAATTGAAATGTGCTAAAAAAAATAAACAAATGTTTGAATTTTTTTTTTAATCAAAAAAGAAATTTTAATATATATAATAAATATGATAGATTTTGGACTGAGTTTGATGTACACAGTGAGTCTCGGTATAACGGATATGTTCGTTCCAGAAATTTTATCCGCTATACCGAGACATCCGCTATACCGAGATATCTGTAAAAAATCGGATTTTTGATTAAATCATGTGATACATACATGTTACATTAAAAAATTAATTTTATTTTTGAATAATGAATGCAAATAATAATAATTATTAAATTAATTAAAAATTTAAAAATTTAATTAATTATTACACATCAAGTTGATATTTTTCAATTCCCAAATCAAAGATCTTTTATACCTATTTGAAGTAATACAATAGCATTTCTAAAATAATTAAGAGTGAGGTCATTTGTAAAGAATAAAGAATGATGACTTCAGAATTAGTCATTAACAAACAATCTTTAATCATTAGCATATGAGTAAGAAAAAGAAATGACATATTGATAGTGTCATTGCCAAGAAATAGCTAGCAATATGTTGGATTAAATTGCAATTAACATTCTGTTTATTTCTAATTATTTTACATCATTAATATTAATATTAATAATTGCGCGTCATTACTCTTATTAGCCCAAAAGAGCAAAGATCATCATTATCCGTAATATCGAGAAAAATTTATTATTATTTAATATTAATATTATAACCCGTTATACTAATACCGAGACTCACTGTGTATCATTATTTCAGAAAAACAATCATAAATATAATATTAGAAAAATTTTATAAAGTTTGTTTGTTCATTAACAAATAAATTATTAAAAAATTAAAATTTATTGGTTTCATTGGTTCCAGTAATTCATTGTTATTATATATTTCTGGTGGTTCCTGTTTTTCCTGTGGTTCCAGTGTTCCATTGATGACCCAGAAAAAAAATCACTGGAACCAAGAAAAACTGGAAATTTTGTTCCAGTGTTCCGGTTCCGGTAATTTTCCCAAAAGTCTATATTAGTAAAATTTTGCATATAAAAAGTCCAAGCCTTGTTGATTTTGAAAATATATCTTATTATGTCTTGAATGGAAGTATTTTTAAAGAAGGTTATCTAATACAATTCAAGGAAAAAATGTTATCAGTTACACTGATTCACAAATATAATAAAAGAATGAAAAATAACGCATAATCAAACAAAATCACTGCATAACTTATGGTTATTGTACGATATCAGTGTGCAACTACAGATATACTTAATTAATGACAATAATAGTAATTAATAATTTAATCCTTACAACGAACGTGTTAAGGAAAGATATTTGATGTTATAGTGTAGTAACAGAATTACAAACCCCAAGCAATGAGTTGATTATAGAATGGGGAATTTATTATGGTCATGAATACAATCCATCTTCAGGCGGACTTGATATTTATCAAGTATGTCACAACCATTACCGATTACATCTGGCTTTTTATATCTTTTTGATAGTGTTTGTCAGAATTCAATTTTAACGAGATTTTCCAAATTTAGAAATAGAATTTACGCCCTTTTGTTGATCAAATACGTTTACAACCATTACCGATTTTTTATATCTTTTGGGAATATATTTTACAAATTTAAAAATAGAATTTACGCCCCTTTGTTAACGTGATACTTTGTAATAAACTTAATTACTAATCCTTGATTTTGGCTTTTATTTACTGTTCTCGTAAAACTTGATTAGTCCACTTCGAGCATCGAGCAAGTTTACGCCTAATTATTTTGAGAAAAGTGAAAATTTAAATTCGAATGTTAAAACCATATTGAACGATTTTTATTATGTGCTCAAAACTCATTACCATTACTATAATAATAATAATAACGAGTAATACTTTTAATCAAGGAAGTAAAAAAAGCCCGCCATGACGAAATTCGTTATAATAGGCTTCGACTGTACGTGACTACCGTTCTGACTGTTTAATCTTTATCTTTTATTCAATCAATTAGTTCTGGATCACAAATTTTTATTATAAGAGGAAGGATGAACATAGTTTATAGTTTACTAAATTAATAAATCAATAAACCCAAAACAAGATATAAACAAAGGTCAATATTATATTTAAATTCATATTTAATAAACATGATACGTCCAAAATTCGTAGATTTTTCTTTTTTATTATAAGGAAAAAATTATAAAAAAATTAATAAATAACAAATTTTATATTAATTTTTTAAATAAAACGAATAATACATGGAAGACAACAATTCTCATATAGAAGTGGTAGTGACGGATCAAAAATACTCGGAAAAAAATGAAAAAACGAATATTGAGGATAATAATTTCACTATAAATGCAAATACAAATATTATTAACAATTTGAATGGAATCACTCCACATAACGGGTGTTCAATTGATCAAATTAAATATAGTTCAAATTTTAAATTTTTTGCAACTTATAGTAGTGAAGATAGATCAATAGTTGGATGGACCGTGAATTTTGATAATGGAACAATTGAACAAGGAAAATGTTTTAAATCCACTGAAAAACTTTTTTCTCTTAAAGATCCAGATCATTCATATAAAATTTATATTGATGATGTTTCTGATAACAAGCATATCCTTCTATATAGTAATCACAAAAAAAATAAAAATTATTATAGTAAGTAATCTTTTTAATATAAAATTCATAAGTTTATGCACTATTATTTTGTATTAATTTGGTTTTTTTTAAAAAATAACCTTAGAATTTTTTGACTATTCAAAAGGAATTTCTTTTGAAATTGAAAATAAAATTTATCAAAAAAAAAAAATTTTTTAGGTTTTATTGAATTAGAAAACTATCAAGATCAAAATAAATATTACAAAGGAATTTTTACTAACATTAAGGATAATGAATTAGTAATGATTGATTTTCACGAGCATTTAGAAAATGTTTATAAAATGCATTTTTTTACATATAACAGTCATTGTAATGTATCTTATAAGGCAACATACTGTCTTGAAAGTTATAATGAAAGTTATATTACACCATTGATTAAGACTCATTTGGATAAATTTTTAATCACTCAATCTTGTAGACGAGCCCGCAAACAAATTACCCTCAAAATTCTTGGTCAATCCACCTTTTCCTAGTACTATAAAACCTATAACTGCAATAGCTGCCAATGTAACCAATTTCAAGACTGTAAATATATCTTGTGTTCGAGTGGCTAGTCGTACACTATATGAATTAATCAATGACAATACTATTATACATATGGATGCCACTATCTTGTTCAGCCAAAGACGCGTGTCATGTGATGGGCTTGTATCTTCACCAAATATTGAATGATATATTATGCGATTAATATATTCTGCAAAAATCACTGCAATGATTGCGTTTCCTCCTGGCTAATTGTTATTATTTTTTTGAGGGGCATGGAGGAAAATAATCAAATAAATATAAACATGTATGAAATTATATTTAAACAAAATGTTAAATATTATTAACCTTTAAACATGTTATAGCAGTCCAACTAAATAAAAAAGCAGGTAGACTTCCATATGCATGTGCTAAATAAGGATGTTCGCCACCAGATATTGGGATTTCTGAACCTAGTTCTGCATATGTAAGAGCACCGGTGCAAGCTAAAAATCCACATACAAGCCAAACTATTAACGACATTCCAACTGAGCCTGCATGCACGGCAACTGGGCCTGGAGAAGCAAATATTCCAGATCCAATCATTAAACCTACTATTAACGTCAACCCATTCATAAATGTAACCTCTTTCTCTAAATGTGTCGGATTCCTTTGAGTTTCCGTTAACGACAGAGGTATTAAGTTATCACCAAAATCAAAAACCTCGCTCTGTCTTTCCTCTGCATTCGGAATCAACCTCTGTTCATCATCTTCTTCCTCAACCAGCCTATTCAATTCATGGGAACTACTTTGATCTAATGGGTAAAAATCTTCTTCTTCTTGTGACTCACGAAGTATCGTTTCTTCTTGTTCTACTTTATTTGAATTAGACATGCTAATTTTTTTTGTCAAAAATTTTTTTAAATTAATAAATTATATGCATTAAATCTTACAGTGATCGTGTTACAAATAAAAAATTTAAATAAAAAGGAAACAAAAAATATTAGTGTGGCTGATTAGTTTTTTCTTGAAGCTAAGCCTTAGCTTGTTTATCAATATTTGCAACAAAACCAGACAAATCTCCTATATGTACTACCCCTATATAAAAATAAATTAGAATGAGTGATGGCTTCATTAAATTTGTTATTAATTGAATGTATATAAAAAAAAATTCGCTAAATCCGTTAAAATAATTATTGATAGTCGATAGAAAAACTTGTATTGAAATTTATCAGTTAAATGACTCAACCCACTACACTGTGTAATTTTGTTTCAACAATCCAAATTTAGAAATTATTTACTTTCTTATGCTAATAATAATAATAGTAATAGGCATATTCCCTGATTATTAATAACAATGATAATGTTCTTGCTGTTATAAAAAGTGTGAATTGTATTTAGCAAAGACAATTTCTATGTTTGTTTAATCAACTAAATTTATTTAAAATCAAATGTTATAATGACAATAGAAATATGAAGTTACTTCTTTTGAAGTCATTGATTTTGGAATTTGTGGGATTATGGAACTTTATCCACAAGATGAAGAAGGATCATTACTATTAATGCCACCATCACCAGTCAATTTATCATCACCAGAGACCTCAAACTGCACATGGGAGTAGGGATGATAATTAGTTAGCAATAATAATAATTATTATATATATTTACAGCGGTAACACAATAACGATCATTAAATTTCACTTGCCTATAGTAATAAAAATAAAGCAAAATAATAAATATATAGTTGATAAAGATTAATATCAAAAAAAGTGAAAAAAAAATTAAATTGAAAGTATTATCAAGCATTACTTAAATCACTTGATAACTCATCAATTAGATATGGAATTGTTACCACTTAAATATATCACTTCATCAGTTGCAGTTAGTATTGGTTGCCGAAACTATTTCGAAGAAGTGATAGTCAAAACTAAAATTAAAATTTATATGTCAAAACTAAATCAAAAGTCAAAAAGTCAAAGGTCAAAACTAGTTTCGACTTATGGCGAAACCTTTTGACTTTCGCATAGATGCAAAACTCTCCAGTTTTGGAAACCAACATTAGTTGCAGTTACTATTTTATCAATATCGTTATGAAAACATTTTATGTGGTGGTTATGTGCAGAAAAATTCATTTTTACATTGTCATTTTCAGGATCTAATAAGCAAAGCCTTGAATTTCTTGCAACTGAAATAATGTGACATTAAAAAAGTGTAGATAATCTACACAAAGATCCATATGTTCTAGTCCTATTAACAAAAAGTATTTTTAACAAGGGAAGAGTATGAAAGCGAAAAGTCATAGTCCAGAGTTTTGCGCCATTGTTAAGATTCCAAGCTTTAACAACACCATCCATAGATCCATTCGCGCATCTTTTTTTTGCAGAAACAGAATAAACTCTTTGTTTATATGTCCTTGTTGTATGTGAAATTGAAACTATGTGAAATTTATAATTAAAATTTTGGGGGTGGGGAGTTTGGATATGAAATTCTGATTGGCTAATTTGAATTTCACGTATGTGAATTTGCAAACCTCTCAGATTTCATTTTCACATACAACATCTTTATAAACACCATATACATTCTCCAGTGTTTATATTCCAAACTCTTACCGTCCAGTCATTATTGCTGCTAACCGAAGTGTTAACCCCATCTGCTAAGGTGCAGATTGAGCCAGTGTGATTTTGGAGAGTGCGAGGATATGTAGATTTTGATTTTTATCAGGTAGTGGTGGAAGTGTAGTAGGATGGTGTAATCGATGAATTTTATCAGTTTTCAGGTTAGGTAAACACCAAATTTTTAATGTAGAGTCTTCTGAACCAGTGACAATTAAGAGGCTTGAATTAATGTTTTGTGGCATTATTGATCTGACGACATAGAACAGTGCTTGTATAGCCTTTGAGTAGTGGCTAATAACCTGCATACATAATTTCTAAATTTGGGAATGTATTGTATTTTTGCATTACATTCTTTAAATGGATAACTATCTTTGAGTACATGCATGCACATACCATTTGAGGGATCCCATATACAAATTTTCTTGTCAGCAGATCCAGAAACCAATATATTCTCAACGTTTTGTAATGTACAAACATGATATTCATGTCCTTTAAAAGTATTAATTAATCTTCCAGTGGAAAGTTTCATATTAATATGTATTTATACAATTATCATCTGATCCTGAAATGATTTTCTTGGAATATGGCTTTTGAAAGTAACACTTTTATTTTTATCATTCCACCAATTTCTCTGCATTAGAAAATATCGACCATAATATATGATTTGTTTTAATTATTTGCATGTTCGCATAATGTTATACATGCTCACTGGATCTAAATATTTGATTATTGTTAAAATGACTTCAGAGGGGAGTATTTTAAATCCATTAACACACTATTAGAGTTAAAAAGTAAATACAAATTCAGGGTTTAAATCAAGTTACAAATTAATTAATTCAAAATGACAAAACTTACTGATTAGCATTTAAGTTGTTGATTAGGTTGAGATCATGGAACAAGGCTTCATTATTTTGTTTTGAGATGGTTGGGACTTCTTGTTCATTATTGTTGACATTAATAAAAAAACAAGTACATAACATAACCATTCTTTTTAAATAACTAGTGACGACAAGTGGCGATAACCACCACCATTCTTATGATAAACACTTATCCATATGTATTTTTATTGTGGCTTTCTTTTTTTCTTTTTAATGTCGTATAAGACATTTTGTAAAAAAAGAATATTTATTATGTATGGTTTTTTTTTGTTGACGCGATTGATTTTTTTTTTTCATTACTATTAGTGAAATAGATAAAATAAAATTCTAGGATGTAAGGACTTAAACCAGGAGATCTTATGAATGAAACCAATCGTCAAGGAAGCTGGGAAGTGTTAGAAAAATTATATTCTGAAGGTAAACTTAGATCAATTGGAGTATGCAACTATACAACAAAACGTCTTACACATCTATTAGCTAATTGTAAAGTTGTAACAGCAGTACATCAATTCAAGTTGCACCTATTGTTGTATCAAGATGAACAAAAAGAAATAATTGAATTGACTAAAAAACATAATATCAGGGTAGAAGCTTTACTTGAGCTTAGGAGAGGGACAATTGGTAAATGGAAAAAATCAAAGTACCCATTATTAGAGAAATTGCTGATAAACACGAGGTTACTGAGGCACAAGTCTTGTTGAGATGGGGATATCAACATGATGCTATTGTTATACCTAAATCTGTTACACCTGAAAGAATTAAAACTAATTCTGAGATATTTCTTTTTGAATTATCAAAGGAGGTAATAATGAACGAATGAATTCATTTATTAAATATTATATTTAATCTTAATATCATTGTTTTTTTTTAAAAATTAGGATATGGATTTCATTGCATTGAGTAAAACAAGAACAAACCGTTTTTGCCGGGTCTTACTAATATTTTTTAACTTTAAATTTTTTGTATAATTATAGTTTTTTTGAATGACTTGTCACACAATCTGTAATTCCTTAAATATCCACCAAAAGAGAAAATCCATATTTTAATTTCTTCAATGAATTTAATTGACAAGTCTAAGAACAATATATTTCACATTAGTTTTGATCTATTTGTCGTAAGAAAGAATTAGCTTTTTTAAAATAATAATTTATAATTGTAATTAGTATTTCGAAACCTCGAAGATCATTCTTTAATTAGCAACAATGACACGGTTAATCATCAACAATACCTTTATTTTACAAATCAATCTTTTTTTCCGGGAAATTGCTTTCTTTTTATAGAAGTAAATTAAAAAATTTTCTCATATATATATTTCACTGGTTTCACTTGTTTCGTTTAAACAACGTGATGTTAATCGATATTTAAAGTTGTACAACTCAATTTAAAAGTAGTACAATAGAATATAGCTGATAAATGCAAATCAACGCGATGTAAATTTAATTTTTAAGATCCTGATGATATATATACTCTTTTTTGGTGATAAAAACATTAATGGAGGGTTTAAAATTTCCATATATAGGATCATTGATTATCTATTATTGTCATAATCATGGTAATGCGCGCTCTTTTCGCACTAATAAATCTTGAATAAAATTGCATTATTTAAAGAACAACTTTAACATCAACAAAAAGTCACCATCAAATTTTAGTGATTGATTCTAATGCATTCTTCTTTTTCTTTATTTAATATAGAGGATTTATATTAAGATCATTATATCAAGGAGAGTTTATATGTAATCAAATGGGAAAATCTTCAACTTCCTTATATTATACGATTCACTATATATACATATGCGCTGATTTTATTTGAACACCGAAATTCAGTACGGTATGATCATAACGTTATTATTATGAATACTTTATACTAGCAAAAACCCATTGGTTTTGAGGTTAGGGCCATTGGTTTGACAGGCTGTTGAATAATAAAATAGTTTTTTTAGCGGAGCAAATAAAATTTATTAGAATTCTTAATTATCATTCTACTGACCAGTTTACACATTAAAAATACTCGTGTTTAACATCGAGACACAGTAAGATTTAAGATTTGAAAAAATGGTCCAAAAAACCAAATCGTTAGGTTCACTATTCGAGTGCCGACTGTATTAAGGAAGTTGAATACGCCATTGTTTAAACAATCGAAGATAAGGAGGCTGGTGGGACTGAATCACCAGCATCTCACGATATAATAATAATAGCAGTTGATATTATAAACCTTATAAAAAAGACATCGATGAAACAAATAAAAGATTTTCTTGAAATTATTCAAAGAAACTGATTCTCGAGTAACTTTAAAAATGGGAATAGGCATGACAAAGATTTTTATATTACCAGTAAAGGAGATTGCGTCAAAACAGAAATGTTTAGTTATTATAATTTATTCTAAGCTGCTGAGCAAATTATAAAAATAACACAACGAAAATTAATATTCGGCGTTTATTTACCAAAGTCAGATTTTGCTATTTCTTTAGATAGAGTGTTTGAACCGGAGAATGATGAACCTTTATCACCAAGTGATTCAAAACAACGTGGATATTTTTGTTATAGTTGTATTGATTTGTCTTCTTGGTATTTTTAATTAAACGATGCATAGCAGATAATAACCAAATAATTGTCGCCTTTTAAAGGTCAGAACCATCCAAAATGCTTTCATATGTTTATTATGCAATATTTCCAAATGGGAAATGAAATATTAATTTAAATATTTGGGTCAGACTTTACTTGATTTGACAAGGTCAATATTTCCCAAGATCCTACGAGATAGTAAAGCAAGACAGCAAACATAATATTTCAATAATTTTCTTTATCAATTTCACAACATTTTTGAGATATATACAAAATTTTGGGTAAACAAAATTGTGTATCATCCATCGCAATCGATCATTTTTTCAATATTTGGACATTTTTGATATTTTGTCATTTTGTCTGATACTAAATATTTATGACTTTTAAGACATATCCTAAAACAATTTAGACGCCCATCTGTATTAATATTAATAATAAACAAGAGCAACCAATCATTTAGATTAACAAATAAAAACCTCAACAATGTATATAAATATATAAATATGTAATTGATTGATTTACGTTAAATCATCATAGCGATTATAATAATCTAGGGGTACATAATATTGATGTCCATGGCTTTAAAATACGTAATTAATCAATTAAATATTTCTTCCATACTTACAAAAATTGTGCAAATCTATATTCCTTATCAAATAAAGCTCCTCTATTTGGTGATGGTGGTGGTGGTTTTGATTAAACATTATCCTGCTTATTATCAACAATGAAAGGATTTTGTAATAATTCCTTTATAATAGGTGAACCGATCACTTCAACAATTGGCTCAACTGTGTCATTTTGGGGCTTTTGATTGTTTTGACGAAGACTAGAAGAAAGTAAAATAATTTAATCTTAAAAAGTATATATAAGGTAAATAAACCCATTTTCTCTTTTTCATATTAAAAATTAGATAGTTAACTCTTCGTTTGTTGGAGTTAAAATGGAATGTTTATGATCGGGTGTAACCGTAACTTTTGAATTCATATTTTTTCAATATTTATATTATATAGTAGAATTATTACTATTTCGCGTTTTGAAGTTGATTGCTGAAACTAATATTAATAATTATTTACACTTCAATGTAAAATCCAACATATGACAGAAATCTAAAATTTCAATTGCGTGTAACCCTGTTTTTGCCACTTCAAAAAAGGAAATCCTTGTTTCACTAAATTCGACGCGTATTATTTATTATTATTATTTTAATTGAAAAATGTCAACGGAAACGGTGATTAAAAAAAATTTGATGATGAATATGAAGTGATAAATAACTGAATCAACAAATAATTTACCATCGTCCGTCTGTCAATCATTTTATTATTTATAATCTATAAAAAATATGTTTTATATGGCGTTTTGATTTAACCGGCTGTAATTTGAACAATCGAATATAAACTACTTTTTTTCGCACACAATTTAAGTATAGCAAGAGAATTTTTTTATTTATAATTTAATTAATATATATACAGTGTGTTGCAAAAAAAAAACCGGAATTATATAATTGGTTATTACAACAAAACGATCATCCCAAATGATACAAAAAATATCTCTTTTAAAAGCCTAAAAAATGTAGTTTTTATTAATAAAAAATTAATATGGTATATGTTCTCCATTATTTTGTATAATAAGCTCACATCAGCATTGCATAGAATTTACTAAATTAATTAGGACATTATGTGGAATACTTTGCCATTCGTTAACCATAAATCGTTCTAATTCTCCACAATTTTGTGGCATCCTTTTCTCAACATTTCTTTTAACAACACTCCACAGATTTTCTATCGGATTCAAATCTGGGCTGTTCGAAGGCCAGTCTATAACATTTGGTACATTTTCTGCAAGAAAGACGTTGCAAGACGACTTGTATGCTTAGGGTCATTGTCTTGCTGAAACATCTATTCATTCCCAAGCATTTCTTCTATTTCTGAAACGTGCCTGCTAAGTATTTCCACATAAAATGACGCATCCATAATTTGTTTAAAAAAGGCTTGTTTTGCCTTCTACACAAAAACCACTCCACGCGTGAATTTTAGTACGATCCTTTGGCATCCTTCGAACTGGCCTTTTATCTTTATACCAACGTTCTACAGTATTTCTAAATAATAAAAAGGATGTCTCATCGGTAAATAATGTTTTATTCCAATCGTCATTAAGATGTCGTTGGGCCCATTGTACACGGTTTTCTTTATGAGATGTTGTTAACATTGGTGTAGCCATTGGCAGGGCTTTTTTATACCCTTTTTCGTGTATATGTCTAGAGATAGTTGAATAAGATACTTGCACATGATTTACCGATAATTTTGTTGCCAATGTTCTAGTCGAAATTGATGAATCTCTGTGTATATATTGCCCAAAGCTTTCGATGCTTCCGCAGTAATTTTTTTTTGACGGCCATTTCCTCCAAATTGCCAGTTGTTTTTAATTTTTTTATGTTATCATAGACGGTAGAAAGAGGAAATTTTGTACACTTATTTATTTCTTTGGCCTCACATACACCGTTATTCCATAAATGTAATATAGCTTGACGTTGGATTTCTTGTCTTGAAGTAGGCATTATATATTTAATTTTCTCAAAAAAGATTATCAATTATAAAAGATTTCAATATTTATTTTTGAAATATAAGTTCGTCTTGATTTTTTATACGGCACGAATTAGGCTTAATGTAGGGACGCTATACACGTTTTTAGTTCACATAAAAATTTCCGGTTTTTTTACAACACACTGTATATATATATTATACATATGCTTTATTTTGTTTTAATAATAATAAAAGTACTAATTTTTTTTTTACACACGAGTAATTTTTTTATAATAAGATTTAACAGATCTCCATTCATTCTGATAGACTTGTGATTTTTGAAGTCGATTATTAGTTCAAGGTCTTTTTTCTTGATGTTCATTACCATTATTTATTCCTTCACGTTTTATTTTGCGTTCAATAGATCTATGTTCATTCTGGCATGTTTCTTGTGATTTTTGAAGTTGATTATTAGTTTGAGGTCTTTTTTCTTGATGTTATTACCATTATTAATTCCTTCATGTTCTCTTTTGTGTTCAATAGATCTACTATATTCATTCTGGCATGTTTCTTGTGATTTTTGAAATTGATTATTAGTTTGAAGTCCTTTTTCTTGATGTTTATTATCATTATTAATTCCTTCATGTTTTCTTTTGTGTTCAATAGATCTATGTTCATTCTGGTATGTTTCTTGTGATGTTTGATCTTTGCATTTATCATCATCACCAAATAAATTTAAACATACCCAGATCACTCCTTCACATATATTGATTGCAAGATCTCTGTTATTGGAACACTATGGAAAGGTTGTTAACCTGTTGAAATTATTGACAAAACTGTATATATCTGATGCTTTTTTATAGGGTTTACCATTTAAAACCTTTGGAGCTATATATGATAGTATACCACATATGTGGTCTTTATTTGATGTTAAAGTTTGGTCAGCTGGAACTGATATGCAATATATGAGATAAAACCACCAGCTTGTAGAATATTACCACAATGATCATGAATAAATATCCTTTAAACCATTGATAATATTTTTAAGAATAACAATTTTTTTTCTCCACTTCAAAATTTGAATCTTTTTGTTAAATAATTTAAAAGACTTCTATCTTTTATATAAATATATATTCTTTTGTATTTTATCCATAAATTTAATTTTCATGTAATAATTGTGAAATTTTTGAATTAATAAAAAAAATATAATGAATTATGGTTTTTTTAAAAAAAATAATATTAAATAAATTTATTTACCTCATTTAAAAATTCATTGGAAATGTTTTGTGAATCATGTAATTTCTTTAATGCAACAATCCTATCTTGAAAACAATTTTCATTATTAACATATTTGTTACCACTTATCCAAGTAGCTTTGTGTATAGTTGCAAAACCACCCTCACCTACCCTTTTCAATATCTTTTAAATCATCATAATGAACTCATCCAAGGTAATATTTATTATCATATTCTGTTGCTCGAAGTTGTGTACCTTTTATCAACTTATCAATGGTTTTATTGCCACTGGTCCACCCTTCAGTTAATAATTAACTACATCATGAAAAATGAGTATTATGTCTATGACAAGTTGGACATTCACCAAGTCTCACCTTTCTTTCATCTGAATATTGGTAACACATGTAGGAATATTAACTTGGTCAATGTTGTTATTTTACGGTTTCAATAAATTAATAAATTAATTAGAACATTCCGTAATTACCAATTACAATGTCGCACGTTCCAAATGGAAAATGTAAAATCAATGAAACCAAAGATCGTTCTATGGAATTACCTAATTGTTACATTACAACTTCCACTAAGAAATTAACAATAGAAAATTCTGCAGAATTTATTTGTGCGACATTGTGGAAATTTAAAAAAAAACTATATAAAAAAGCAAAAAGTAAAACTTTCAGAAAAAACTTTCTTTAATATAACAACAATAACAACATTTTATTTTCTAATATTATTAAAAAAATGAATGATTTATTATTATTACCAGTTGAAGTTTTAACGATGATCTTCAAAAATGTAAAATTTCCAATCTCGTTAACCTTGACGTGCAAGTTTTGGCACAAAATCTCAAAGGATCCACACTCGAGAGCCGAATGGTTGATAGAGCATTATGGTTCACATGCTTTGGCTTATGCTATTAAATTTGGTCCTGACTTTATTAGCGTTGGATTGGTAGAATGTTTGCTTGCCAAAAATATTATTTTATCGCAATATCTTATGCAAAAATTATCTTCTAATGTTGGTAAATCCGATGAAAAATTAACCAAGCTGAGAAATAATAATAATAATAATAATAATAATAATAGCACTACCAAAAATATTTCCAAAAATTGGGGATCTGACATTCCGTTAGATGTATATATTTACTTGTTGCAGAAAGCAAGTTCAATATGGAAGTCTAATTTACATTTGAAAGGAAATGATATGCAAGTCTTTTTTTACTTGTCAGGCGGGGATCTTCCAATCGATCAAGCGAAAATCAAAATGAATGAAAATTTATCAAAAATCGAGGATTTGATCTTGAAAAACAAATTTATACCATTTCCACAACGGCCAAAGCAACAAATCAACAACATTATAAAATATCAGGAAAATTTAAAACTTAAAAGTGTCGAAAAAAATCATCATTGTCTAAATGATGGTTATGAAAATAACATAATCTCAAATATTATCCCAAGAGCAATTATTCTCAATCCTAGATTAGTCACATTATGGAAAAATAGTGGATACAAAGATGTTTGCCATGATTACAATGATTTAGTATTAAAAGCAACTTATCTCACATTATTTCCACCAACTATTTTCAATAAGAATGATACTAATATTCCAGATTTAACTAAAGTTGTTTCAAGATTGAGGGAATTTGTCAATTTGGGGTTTAAATTAACCAAACTAGTCATGGGTGATGTGTTGCTATTATTTGAAAATGAATTATCGATAATCGGTGAATTGATCTTGAAATCGTTTCAAATACTTAAAAATGAAGATATACGACAAATCTTGGAATATTGTTTGATTCAAATCCTCAAGCCTGAAAAAGGTCTAAAAAATTTAACCGTTTTAGAATTCTTGTATGAAAAACTTGAAAATCCCGAAGAAAGTTTCCTGAAAGTATTAAATACATATAACATAGGGAATCAATACTGCAATTGTGATCGTGATTGTGGTCGTTATCGTGGTGATAATACTGATAGATTTATAAGATTATTTTCATTGAATTTAAGTGTTTATTCCTGGATATTCAAAAAATTCGGATCTGACTCTAGAGTTACGTCGAAATGTTTTGATGAAATCCTATTGGCTAGATATTATATGAACTCCCAATCAATATTCACACCTATTAAAATGGAACAAGATGAATCATTAAGGACCATTTTTGAGACTTTCGATAGACTGTGCAAACAATTCTTCTTCTCAGAAATTCCCTATAAAACTTACCATTTGAAATATCTGATTAAATCGGATGAATCTGTTTTGTTGAATCAATTTTTCCGGAAATTTCTACCAAAGTTATTTAAAATTAAGAAAAACAGCAAGAATTTAATATTTAACACAGAGTTACAAGTTAATTGGTATGAAAAACTGTCAAAAGTAAAAAGTTATAATGATAACGATAATTTATTTGAAAAACAGTTTAATCAATTTGGTGAAAAATTAAATAATATGAAGATTCTTAATAAACTTCCTTCTTTCTCTAATTGTTTGAGTATTAAGAAACTTCTAATTAATGAAGAAACAAACAAATAAAAAAGAGTACCAAATTACTTGGGATTTTAAATTGATTTGGTGAATGGATGAATGAATGAAAGGACGAGAGAGAATCCGGAAAATTAAAGTAGCTTTTGTACGGTGATTAATATAGAGAGATAGTAACACACTATATATTTAATATGCTTACTTGGACTTGGATTTGATTCATATATAGGACGTGCTGCAACAAAACGTCAGAGAATAATTTCGGGGTTTCAGAATTAATAGCTACCCTAATAATGTGTCGCCATTTTATTTTTGAGCAGTTGATAATATGAAGCGAATATGTTATGTAAAAAAATTCTGTATAATTGATAATAATATAATCAAGTATATAAAACGAATTTATGAAATGAATTCCTACTGTAAAAATGGGAAAATGAAAATTAATAATCCTAAATTTTTTCAAATTTTCGAGAATGACACTTCTTATGCTCTACTCCATGGAAGTGCTGAGAGTCTATGATTTTCCAAACCAACGTGGCCGTAGAAAGAGCAGCACTTTCCCCCAAAGGATTCAATCACATAGAGGTTGGATCCAGGTTGAGCACACCAGGTCATATGACAATTATCGCCCGGAAGAAGGACGTGATGCAACTTGAGACTAATTAAAAATTTTGTCACTATTTAAAACAAACTAATTGATTTAAATTGATTGTAGATATGCAGTACATAAAAAAATAATTTTAAATTATTTACAATGCACAAATCCCCCGTTTTACCATAAAATGAATTCGTTGTGAGCGACTTGGCGACGCACAAAGTCTCATGAGCCCTCCTTTTTGAATTGGAGATAGATAATCCGAATTGTTCAAACCATTTGAATATTCGAATTTAAGTAAAGATTTTAATTGAAAAAATTTCCCATGGATTTAAACAAATGACGATTCTTATTCTACCCTTTCACTCCCAGACCTTCTATACAATTGGATTCAGATTCATCTACCACATCTGAAACTGTAGCGGCAGTAACACAATCTTCGCCTGTTTTAATTGGTTCTAGCCAACTACAAAAAAAAAGAAGGCGTGAAAGAAAACTAGAATGTGGGAGAGCTAGAAATTATTATAATTTAATAGGTGAATATGATGAGTTTGCAAGTATAAAGTTTGTTCCAATAATCGAAAAGAGAAAATGTTTAAACATAATAATAACTCTACAAATAACATTTCACATCGATTTAATAATAGTTAAAATTTGTTATGAATTTAAATAAAAAAAATGCTTAAATTTAAATTTATATAATTGGTTCGAATCAAATCATTGAACATTCAAAAAAAAAAACTTTTAGACTATGATTTGAATTAGTTTGAACTGGTTCGTACATAAGCTCTAATCGGAAAATTAAGCTATAATGCACCCCATTTCTTTGACTATGTAAGACACCTTCTCAAGATAGTTATATTTCCCATTGGTTTCCTACTTTAATCCAAGAATCTATCCAACTTATCCAACTCAAAATCAAGGGAGATGTTTCATTAATAGGGTTATTGTGATTGAGATCTTTTCTCATTTTTTTTATTTGATTTCTTCTTGAATTACCAACCCACACCTAGGTTTCCAAATATCATTGTACATGTTTGTGGTGATTGTTTCCATTATTATAATAATTTTATATACAGTATGTTGTTTTTTAATGATTTTGGAATTATTCCATTGATTAAACCTGGAAAGGTTCATCATTATATGGATACCAGCAAATGTCTGGTAGTAAGATATTTGTATTATGATCTTTATTGTTATAATGTTTCATTTTTATTTCTTTTATTATTTTTTGATTCTTCTTACATTACCACAAGTGTTGTTACTTGTCTACAGGAAATGTATTTTCTTTTGGGTTTTTTAGTACAGGTAAATTATTATTCATAGTTTTATTTTTGAAAGCTTTGATTTTTTGCTTTCTTGAACTATGTTTCAGGTTGTCTGTTGTAAGATGAAAAGGCAAAGCTTTTCCATGCTCTGTCCCAATCAATGCCATTGATTAACTTTGCATATTTTACAAGTCTGTCTAGTAACAACCACTTACTAAAAACCTTAGCTTGATTAATTAGTTTAATGAAAGAATGTATTGGTTGTTCAATTAAATATTATTAAAATATAATGTAGCTTTAATATCTTTGTTTTGGTGGAGTCAAATTTCATTGTTTGGCTTACAAGCCTTGTTTAGCAGTTAAGCCAGTAGCATTATTAAAAATATTGTTTGGATGTGTCTTAACTTTTTTACACTTCAAATTAATATTTAATCAACTCTTCTATTATGTGCCAGGTGGTACATAAATTAATTAATATATAATAGAAGACTTTCATTAATATTAAAGATGGCCAGCTCATCAATTAATTGTGGCGGTTTGCATCATATGAAAATTGGATTGTGGTAAATCTTTTCCCGAAAATCGTCTTGGTGGCACAGTGCGTTGTGGAGACTAGGTGACTTTGCACGTTAACTCATATGAATTTATCAACCAAAGATGGTTCCAGCTCTTTTTAGATTCGATTTCCAAATTGGTAATTGGGTAAAACACTGGACTGTAATAATAAGGACTGGTCTTTTAAAGACCATCGAAATTCAATTAGAGGAATCGGTGCGCATTAGCCAAATCTGAAAATCAACTGCAGATGATTTCCAAAATTAGACTAGTTTTATGCTAAGGCGCAGGCACTGCTTACACTAACACGTGATAAATTTTACCCCCATTAATATCCTTGTATCACTTTGATGGTCGTTGTCCACTGTATCACTAATTTAGTGTAATCAGTAACTTGTTATATATAAAAATATATTGATATATATATCGAAAAAAGTTTTTCAACTAAACTTTACATTATTGATATGGATGTCCATTCTTTCGAAAGAGTAAAGTTAGTTATTTATTACTATTTTTTCTTTATAAAAAAGAAAATTTTTTAAAATTTTTTCTGTTTTTTTTTCAGAGAAAAATGGGATGTTATTTTTAAAGATCCACTACTTTCATTAACAAGTCTTCGTGAAAAAGCAATCAAAGGAAATGTTTGTTCACAAAGTTTAAGATCCGTTTGCTGGAAAGTATGTCTGAACTTTAAGTTATTATTATTTAATTTTGTGAAAAAACAATTTATAAATTATTATCTTTTTTCAATAGTTATATTTATCTTATTTACCTAGTCCAGACATATCTACTTGGACTCTAACTCTTCATAAGGAACGACAGCATTATGCAGATCTTCGTCAAAAATATATTACCAATCCGAACACAGAGTCTGATAATGATATTATGGATGATTTAACTGTTAACAATCCTTTATCTTTAGACCAAGCTGTATGTGTATCATTAATAATTTAATTTATTGATTAATGATTGATTGATTTATTAGTTCAATTAACTCAATTATTGATTGACATATTAAACACAATTGGTTAGAATCCTTGGCAAGAATATTTTAAAGATACTGAATTAAGAAAAATTATAAAACAAGATGTTGAAAGAACGTTAGTTTATTCATAAAACAACAATAACAACAACAATAATAATAGTAATTTTTTTCCAAATCACATTAACCAAAAACAATTTTTTTTTACAACAAATAGATTCCCTGATAATGAATATTTTCGTACTCCAGAAACTCAAAGCCGTCTTCTTGATATACTTTTTATTTATTGTAAAATGAACACTGATGTTTCATATCGTCAAGGAATGCATGAACTCTTAGCTCCTATTTTATGGGTAGTTGATCATGAAAGTATATCTGGTGCAGACGGATTTGCAATGGAGAACAGTGAAGACTCGATCATTAAACAGACATTGAATTCTGATTATGTGGAACATGACAGTTTTGTATTGTTCTCTGCTCTTATGAAAGCTGCTAAATTATATTATGAATATAATGATGAAATATTTAATCGTAAACTTGTTAAGGTATTATATTTTATTTTTTAAAAAAACCAATGACATTACATATATTTTAATTTAATTTAATTATTATTATAATTAGCGTCCTAATACATCTGAATCAGATAATGCGAGGTTGATTAAAGAAGCTCAAAATGAAGTAATTACTTTCATCTATACATTTAAATAATCTTTGGCTTGTTTTTTTTTTTAAAAAGTTATTCTTTGAATTTTTTTTAATAGGTTGCTAAGCTTACACCTGTTGTGGTTAAATGTAATAAAATATTTAACGAATATCTTAAAACGTTTGATTTTGAATTATACGAACATTTGTCAAATTTGGAAATAGAACCTCAACTTTATGGAATGTAAGTTTTTTGATTTGTATTTGTAGTGTGATAAATACAATTTAGAATATTTTAATTATTTTAATTATAGAATTAATTCATAAACTTTTTATTTATTCGGATGCTCACTTTTTCATAATAGACGATGGATAAGGCTTCTTTTTGGTCGCGAATTTCCATTGAATAAAGTTCTTATTTTATGGGATGGAATGTTTGCTGAAGATCCTACATTAAGAATTGTAGACTTTGTCTGTATAGCTATGATATTACATATTCGTGATGAACGTAAGTTTAATTAACAAATACAGTTGGAAAAAAAAAATCTATTATCGTTATTATAAATTTAACAAAAATAACAAATAATCTCAACATTATATTATTTTCTCTTTCTATCTCTCTCTTTGTGTGTGATAGTGTTAGAATCAGATTTTACAGGATGTTTGAGTATGTTGATGACATATCCACCAATAGATGATGTACAATTATTAGTGCCTCAAGCAATTCATCTTCGTGATCATTTATCACCTGAAGGTGGTGCTTACATCATTTCAGAGAATGCATTAAGAGTTGGTAAGCCTTTACCAGCACCATATCAAGTATATGAACATAGTCGAAGTGAAAGTATTGTTCCAGATGGATTTGTTCATGTTACTAAAAATGTTTTGGAAAGCCGTAGTGCTGCTGTTTTGAATAAAGCTATTTTAACTGCTGTAGGTGAAGTAAAGGTATGCTAATTAATCTATTTATCTATCTATGATTTATTCATATAAAAATACAATAATATCATATTATTAATATATGTATCATAGAAAAATGTTTTACGTCGTTCTGATATACAACAAAATTATGATGGTAGAAAACGTGCTAATACACCAGATTTTTCGCAAATTCCCTCATCATATACAAACCGAAATCATACAAATACAGCAGCACCACCACCACCACCACCACCATCATCAACCACTTCCCAATGATCATGATCTTCCGGTCCATTATGATTATAATTTACATCAAAGTTTTGACTGGAATCTTTTAAAGTTCCATTCAACACATCTCTCATATATTTTAATCGGTCTAATATGGGGGTAAGTGTGACAATTCCGTTTGATGGCGATGGCGATGAGGATGAGGAGGAAGAAGAGGAAGAGTCTTCATTGCTGTTTCCTGAAATATATTCAAATGAAGAACGCGACGTTGAATCATCTGAATTTTTATAAATTTTTTCTACATCTACTATTGTACTACTACTGCTAGTATTATGATCATTACTATTGTTAATGTTGTTATCATTATCATCATTATCGTCGTC
>CAUDNR010001946.1:34186-80003 GCA_958430865.1 Entrophospora sp. SA101 | reverse complement strand
AGCTGGACTGGGATTCGAAGAAAATTTTGATAACAGTGAAGGATTTTATGTCATATAATCTGCTGACTATACGTAAAGTTCTAAATAGAAAAAAATTTATTAAAAGAATCATAGGGGGTTCTGTAGAAAAAAACCGAAAATAGGCAACATTGGAAAACATGGTCCTATTTAAATAGGAGCATTTATTTTTATTATTATTTATTTTAAAAAACAATTAATTGTAAATAGTAAAAACAATTAAAAAAATGGCATTTATTTTTAAAAAACAATTAATTGTATATAGTAAAAACAATGGCATTTGTTTACAATATTTTAAATTACATGCTTCTTCACTTTGCAATTTACGCAAATTGTATCATAGGGAAGAGTTGGAAAAAATGTTGTCAGAAAAAAATACCTTTTAAAAGTCTCGATTAAGTGGATTAATGAAAGAGATGAAGTTTTGTATTTACACTAGTGTTGGTTGCCAAAACTATTTTGAAGAGGAGAAAGTCAAAATTTTTTGATTTTCGAAACTCTAGTTTTGGCTAATTTCACACCACCAATTGGTTTCTTTTGTCGGAGCATATATATTATAATATTGTGCTCTATATGGCCATTCAACAGCATTGTGGCATACATTATTCCACTTGAAAAAAGGGATATGATCGGTAATTGAGTCATCAGTATAGTTAGTTCCGAAAATACAAATGGAAAAACCGTGATAGTAATAGTAAATAAAAGTTTCGTAATTAAATTCCGCAAATATATTAATATATACACGATTATTTGAATGAAACTTGTTTGCCCATCTTAGAGTGTCGCTTTTTCCTTTTTTTCTAATGTTTTGTGACAATTTTCTGAGTTTTTTTTGAAAGAAAACCTTCTGGTTTCACATTAGGTTCTTAATCAAATTTACTTGTTCAACAGTGAATTTGGCACTTTTAATGAGGGAAGTTATTATTTCAGAGAACTCTTTTCCATAGATTTTTAAATAAATCAAAAAAATCAAATTATTAATTATTTTAATTAATTTTTTGGTTATTTTTTGATATGCGGTTTTGTCTACTGCGTTTGTAGATTCTATTAAAGGTTAACCGGTTAATTTAGTCACGTGGAATTTTTTTAACTGGTAAATTCGATCGTTCTTTACTTACAAAATAATCACGCGCTGTTGAATTTTATTATTATACACTTAATAGATGCTAAATGATTACAGTCAAACCTCGCCACAGCGGATTCATGGTTCCAGCCAAAAAAATCCGTTATTATTATTATTATTATGACAAGAAATCCGCAGCGGCAAAATTGGTAATAATACAAAGCTCTCTCTCTATACCGAACCCTCTGTCCATTATATGCATTTTTCTGCTTTTGTTCATTATAGGGAGAAATTAATTATAAAAAATTGAATCGGAGACGGGCGACAAAAGGGAAATTCGTTATAGAGAAATTTACTTAGTGTTCGTTATAGAGAGGTTTGGTATAGTGCAATAAATTAATAAACTAGATACAGAAATAAATAATGAATAAATGAACAATACATACGGAAATTAAAATTATTTGTTGAAATAAGATGTAATATTTGGTTGTATTATCCAATAATTTCACTTTTTTCAATGGTTTAAATGCTTTAAATTCTTTACAATCTATTCTAAATCACTTTGTTGAAGAAAATTAAAAGCTATCTCAAAGGAAATTACGGCATCTTTCGTTGAAACTTTAGACATAGTGTTACTCTCAACAACTATTATATTATTAACATCATTTTGAAATCTCTTCGACTATATTTCTTGAATTTTCAATTTCATTATTAGATATTTCATTTTCCAAAGGGAGAATTGCAGTTTTCCTCTATCAATTTTGGTAATTTGGACATTTATATGTCACGTGAATCTGCTGTGGACATATAGAAAGACCTCATCAAAAATCCGTGAAACAAATTTATTTATTAGTAGTAGAATCCGTTGTTATTATGACAAACTTTTTAAATAATATTAATAAGGGGACAATACTTAAATTCGTTGTAACAAGAAATGTGTTGTGGCGAGGTCCGGTTTGACTGTAATATATAAAAAAAAATTAATAAATGGTGGTTAACCGGTTAAAAAAATATCTTAACCGGTTAACGGTGCCAACCCCTAGTGGCAAGTATTATCATAATACTTGTCACTAAATAAATCCATATTTGAAATAATATTCGTAAATTATTAAAATCAATATCACATAAAGTATTAGAATTAGCGAGACACTTAAAGAAAAATTCGATTATTTCCAATTGATTCCGCCATGTAAAATTAAATTCTTACTATGGCTTCTATTCATATATAATATAGCTTATTAATATTACGTAATATATATATATATATATATATATATATGAAATGGTTACCCATTGCAATATAAGCATTCGACCAATTTTATATTAAAAAGACAATCGTAATATCTCTAATATTCGAATTGTTTTACATTGCTTTGCTACACATTGTTCCTCGAGGTTCTTTATATAGTCGAGAACGTGAGAACTTAAGAGGATATAGAGATGTAGAGATTCAATGATCAAATACAAAAAATATTCGTCATAATGTATAGGAATAAAGAGGAATATATTATTATATAATCATAACATCAACTTTAAACATAAGTTCGAAATTCAATAGGTTTAAAAAATAGTTGACTTGATGAGCCGCACATCAATGTTGATATGATCACCACGCATTTTTTCTTAGTCATCTCGTGAAATACTATTTTTCTTTCTGTCATCAGAACATACATTCTCAATTCTCAAAAGCAAGGAAAGTTAGAGTTTCAAATAGACTGTTTTGTTAGACTTGGCGATTTATAAAAAGATGCAATATTAGTATTAGTGATTGCATTCATTGTTGTATTCGAAATATTACATACACATTTCTTTGAATTCAAGAATTTTTCCCATTAACTGATCAATTTAACCCAATATCTCTCATTTTATTATATTTGCCAATCAAACTATTTTGATAATGAATCACATTTGTGTATGTGATCAAAGACTAACTCTATGTCATAATTTTGATTCATCATTATCCTATATTTTATTCGAAATTGGTGTTCTCTTTTTGATTGTAATATTCTGAATTCTGTTACAGTGCACTAATTGTGGAGGCGGCAAAGATGAGGGAAGAAGATGATGATAATGATCAACAACAATAGTAACAATAATATACGCGCACAATTATTTGAGCAAAAAAAAATAAAACCTAAATAATTAATTTATTTAATGATCAAATGAAATTATAGAGATAGTGGAACAAATTATTTTGAAATCAATGAAAAGATGAAAATAATATACTAAAATTTTATTATGATAGAACAGAAATAATAATGATAATGATAATGATAATGATAATGATAATAATCCTTGACCAAAAAAAACTTTTTTTTTAATTTTATTGTACTGCTCTTCTTTGAGCTGCTCTTTTTTCTGTTTGTGCCTTGAAACCTGTTATTTATTATAGGGTGAAAAATACATACATATATATTATATATGTATATCATTATATATATGTCAAAAGTTTTAAGAATAATATAAATAAAATTACCAGTTTTAATTGCAGAAACTGATCTAGTAGATCCACAACTTTCACATTGTTGAAAGAAAATACGATTTTCTTTTGTAAGGATCGTATCTGGTGATTTACATGTTTTACATGTAACATATTCAACTTTTAAGAATAAATTAATAAATAAATAAATATATATACATAAGTATTTGATCTAATAAGAATAAATAATATATTAAAACATAACAGTAATTTTAATATATAAAATAGTACCAATATATCGGCGTAAAACATTTTCAATTTGTTTTTGTTGAAAACGCCCTTTAATTACAAGTCTTTGCATTCCATCAATCGATCCACTTGTTCCCAATTCAGCAAACAAAAATTGAATAACATGTTCAGGTTGTCTATGCATCCTGATTAATAATAATGATGATGAATTGTTAATTGTTATTTTAATAAATTTCTTCAAATTCCTAAAAGAATAAAGAACAAACAGAAACCTTTTACAAATATCAGAAACATTGGCAAATATTGTTTTTTTATTTCCATCACGATGTACTGATGGAGGAACAATTGTGTATCTTTTCTTTTCGCCTGCAAGTTCAGGATTATTTTGACGAAGTATTTGGAACACTCTTCTTAAGAGCTAATTATTCAAGTAAAGAATTATTTCAGTCATCAAAGATTAATAATAGAATGAATTATATCATTGTTTCTTTCTAAAAAGAATTAAATTTTATCAGTTTACTTCTTGATATGTATAATCACGATTTGAATCGTGCCATTCTTCTTTAATTTCTTTTACTTCTGTTTCATTTTGTTCAGCTTCTTGTGCAAATATATCTTCATCTGACTTTTCATCATCGTCCTCTTTTAATTGTTTTTCAAAATCTGCTAGATCTGCTGTCTTCTTCTTTCTTTTCTTTTTAGTAGATGATAAATCACCAACTTCACCACCATCTACGACAACCTCTTCAGCTTTATCTTTCTAATAAATATACATGCAACATATTTTATAATGTTCAGGAGAGAAAAAAAAAGAATGGAATTCATTATTACTATTATTATATGATAATTATTACATCTATTATTTATTATTTACATCAACAGTTTTCTTTTTTTTCTTTTTCTTCATATTATCAAATATTGCTGCTTCATCATCATCATCATCAATTTTATCCTCGGTCCCAACTTGTTCTGTATATATCAATATAAATATTGTCTTATATCATAAAATTTAAAAATAATCAAAGATCATAATACATTACAATTATCAAGAAACGAACCTTTTTTATTTTCTAGATTTTTCTCTTTCTCTTCGTCATTTTGTTCATCGTCTTTGAATGTTACTTTTGATTTGTTTGTTTTTTTCTTTTTTAAAGTGTGGTCAAATGTAAACTAGAAAAATATATTTATTTTACATGATAAATGACTTCTTTTCAATATAACCTATTTTTATTATATATAATAGATAAACTTTTAAATTGTCAATTACTTCTTCAGTATTTTCTTCCTCTTCCTCTTGGGTTTTTTGATTGACGACTTCTTCTGTGTCCGACATTATTATTTATTATTATTTGATTCGACAAGTATTCTGATGATTTTTTATATAAATAGAACTCGACTGCGCCTCGAAAAATTGTGATTTCATTTAGAAAAAAAAAAATTTTTTTAAAAATCCATATTTTTATTACGATAAGCCGAATCACAAAGATGGGATCGACTTATCAAAATTCGGTTTATGATGGATGATTCACAATTATAATTAGTAATAACACTATAAGACGAATTTTATAACCATCAACATCAAACAAATCTTCAAGTTCAGTTTATCAAATTATCTTATAAACAAGATAATTTTATTAATTATGTTTTTGGTTAACCAATTTTGTATCGTTATAAAGCGAAAATTGGTTTACAGTGGTTCGGCTTATCGAGGTTTGACTGTATCAATGTGAGACGCTAACCAAATTGGATAAATAACGCAAATAACTACCAAATTTGGTTAGCACGCGCATCGATTTTTATACTGCGGGACAAATTTTTGCACCTGATCAAGCTTATTATAACATTCAAAGTCCGATTATTGGAAAACTTAATGCTAATCAACAAATCAAATTTATAAATGAATTAACATGTCTTATTTTCATAAATTGATAACAAATTTGTTCTTTTTACGCGAAATATATATAAGTAATTTCTCCAGCAGTTCACAAATAGAAGCTTACTTCAAAGAACATATTGATTGGTCACTAATTTAGAAATTTAGAAAAGATGCAGATAGCTTCACAGGTGATAGGGTTGTTGAACATTTTAATTATAAGGCAGCACTTGAAAAAATAATTTCGTCAGATGATTTAAATTGTGTTAATTTTGAGAGGGGTCGAGTGCAAAACCCTGAGTAAACAGGCTTAGTCCGCTTTGTTTGTGATAGCAGAGTCCGCCTTCCTTGGGATGTGTAAATATTGAAAATTGATTCATTTTAATTATATATTACCATGTTGCCGCTGGGGATCTGCCTCACTGGTGGTTAGGCTCCGTTTAACCTAATTTAGTTTTAAAGCATATTAATATTAACATAGTTTTTTTTATTTGAGGATGAAAATCATCATCATAACTTTTAATAATCGAATCTGTCTGTCAAGGTTAGCGAATCATCATTTGTATTTTTACATTTTGTAAGGACTTGATTTTAATGTTTTAAATAGTTGAATTGTTCTTTACATGCATTAAATAAAAACCATGAGGAAAAAGAGATTCACACTATCATAACTACAATAACTAGTATTAAAAGACAATATAAATTTGATGATAATAACAACAACAACTAAGATCTGCAAGTTATATTTATTATTTTCTATTAATAAATTGAAATTTTCTGAATTACCATTCTCCTATTGTGATAGGAGAGCCTATGGCAGAGAATTTGAATATGAGTATTCAGATGATGATAATCAACATATAGTAGTAATGGACCTTGTGCTGTTTGAGGTAATAAATATAATTACTCTTCTTTCTTTCAGGAACTAAAAAATTTGACTGATGATGAATGAGATATCAATTAGAGATTTATTTAGTTGAAACATTCTATGATTATAAAATTGAAGATACTAGGATGAGAAAAACATATATGGATTTGGGTTTTTTCAAATGGAATAATTGACATGAAAATTGTTAAGGAACAGATACAACAAAAGCTGAAGAAAGAACAGATCGATTATATGAAAAAAAATATTAAATAAAGAGATTCTTACGAGTTTGAAAAATTTTGTGATCAATCACGTGATAGTTCATAGTTTAGTAAGAAAATCATTTTTTGAAGGTCAATTTGATTCATGTCCAATTAAACATTAGTAAGTTATTTTTGTGTGAGATATATTTTTCGCAAAAGTTGCTAATAATTGCTAATCAATAGTTCTGTAAGGTTGGAGGCTCCAACTAATATAGAATCAAAAGCAATGAATCTTGAAAGGACATACTCTGTTGATACAATCATATATATTTTTAATAGACTATTTCAAATGCATCAAGGTGTTCTGTATGTATGTGGTACAGCATTAAATCAATATATTTATCAAATCTCACAAGTTTGATGGTTTGATAAAAGTTCCTAAATAAATAAAAATAATAAATTTGTTATTATGTTAATTGGGGTTTCTAAAGGAAGGAAAGCATCAACCACTAAAGAACTAGATGATAATATAAAACTTGCTAGGAATGCAAATGAGAATTGTAAATAAACTGTCAGAAAAAAGTTCCCTGCAACATCATAAGGGTGTACACAGTACAACGCAAAGTAAGTGCCATAATAAAACTAATTAGTAAAAGGGTTTGATGGGTATATTTGTATACAGTACATTTCCATATATATATTTATATCAAATTCCTACAACATTTGATGACATGGAACAATTTTCTGAAGATAACATTCTGATGAATTTCCAGGTAACAAAATAATAAATGTTTTGTGAATGTCATTTAGGGTATTTGTATCTTATTATTACAGGTAGATGTTCTTAAACTATAAAGAATACAAGTAAATGTTCAATCAAAAAAATTGTGTGTAAAATACAGCTTAAAGATACTCCCAAGTCACAAAAAACCGGATAATTATTGATAAATAAACAAATAAAGGAAAATCTATTGAATGGAAGCATAAAAAAATAACTTTAGTTATAAAAAAGAATTAAATATTTCAAGGATTGAATAATTGTGCAAATCTGTATTTGTTAAAGTGAGTGAATCTTGAGATGTCATGTTCACATTGCCTGGTTTTTGATAATTTCAGAAAAGAAAATTGTGATCATTGAGTAAGAACAAAACATATTAATTTTTAAATTTATAACTCTTGATGAGTTTTTATTACAGATGATGATGGATCTATGTCTAAATATTGTGCTACAAATAGTCTGAAAATCAAATTCAGGTCATGCACAGTATTTAGATCAATTGCTGAAAAATCATCCTATATGAATGAATGTATATATAATAAATAATCAAGTAAAAAATTACAACCAAAATAAAACCAAAAATAAAAATAAAAACTACCTACATCTAAAGTATGCCACACATCAGGAAAAGGATAAGAAATCAAATGTAATATTGGTACATTCCTTTTTAAAAAAGGTATATGATCATCATCAATATGTGCTCTAAAGGTGTATATTGAATATTCATCAAAAATCATTTTATTGTTGTTTGTAGCAGTATTGGATGTTTTAAGTAATTTTAAATTTCGTAATTGTCTTTCAATTTTTGCCATTTCTTTAAACATCCATGAAGTTTTTGGATAAAAATTCACCAAACTTAGTTCTTTTGCACCTAATAAATCAAGTAATACTAATACTTCAATACCATCTAACATTGATTTTTGATTTTTGGTATATGTATTTTCCCATTTTTCTGCCAAGTGTCTTTTTAATATATATTAATAATATGTGTATGTGAATGTTATTTATAAATGTTGAATTAAAAATTTTTTTTTTAGAAAAATTTATTTATTATACCTTGATCCATATAAAGAATCAGTTGCAGACCAGTTTACAAATGCTTCTTCACCATCAAAAAAAATCAATTGAAGTGTAGTTTTATTGTCATTTTTTTTCATTAAAAATGGATCTAATTTATTAGCTAGATGCATTAAAATAGCACATGACAAAGCTGAATCTGTTGCACCAACATATTTCCTATCATCACCTGGTGTCTTCTCCATAATAAGTTTTGAATCATAATGAGCAGCCAATACCAATCTTTTTGAAGCATTTGGATTTTTTGTTACAATGATATTATTGAATTCTATTTTACCATATGGTGTTTGATCTTTAAATTTATCTTGTTCAACTTCCCAACCAAGTTTATTAAAATTTTTAATAATAAAATTTTGAACTTTTCGGCTATTTTCTGTGCCAGAAACTCTTGGTATTAAAATTGGTTTCAAATAAGTATCTATAAATGATTGTTGTTCTTCTGATTTATATGTATTAATAAATAGGGAGAATGATTCAATGGATAAGTGTCTGTATGCATCGACAAAATTATAAAATAACATTGGAAATAGTAATATAAATTGAAGATATATTATCATTTTTTTTTATTGTCATATATAAAAATATGAGTGAAATTGAAATTTGAAATTTGAAATTAACCAATAAAATATGGGGTGTTTGGTGAAGAATTCCTTTTTAATTGGCTGATTATAGAACAACGAATCTTGGATGAAATTTTCTTGTATGTAATAAGGGTTATATTATATAATTTTCACAGTATTATATAACGGTGGAATTTTCCCAAATCCCAAATTTATACATTTCTTTTGTGGGGCTATCTCCAAGCTTCGTCATAATCATATTAAACATACAATCAGCGCTTTGATACAAAATGAAGAATATAATAAGGCTCACTGTTTCGGGTGCTCAATAACTGTATGAATAGCATACGATTTTGTTACATTAATTCACACCCCCAAATTCTCTTCACGCAGGAAACAGATAAGAAGCTGCTTACTAAAATTAATTGTGCTATCACATGTGATCGCTAATAATGCGGGGGGAAGGGAATAAATTGATGATCTCTAATTTCCGTAGCTTTACTTTTTTTAGAACGATGGTGAAAAATCATCTGCATTTACTAGTTAAGAGTTGTATTAGTGCATAGACGTGACCAATGTACATACATACATGTATAAACTTCAGTTAATCAAAATTTTACATGCAGGACGTGAAAAATGGTCCGGGAAACCCAATTCACTCTATTGAAAAGGCCCCCCATATATGTGAAATTAATTAAATTAGATTTTCACATGAAAACTATTTATTATATATCTGTTAACCGATATTGTAAAACAAAAAATGTACACTCATGGCCGAACGAAATTATAAAAATATAAAAAAAAAAATTTTTTTCAATTAAAACATCTTTACACTATCAAAAAAACATTCCCTCCTTTAAAACATTACTATATATCATTATATTGATTATATGATATTGATATTAATTAATAATCAATCATATTTGATAACTTCCCCTTTATTAAAAAAATTTTTTTTAAAACATTTTTAAAATTCAAAATTTAAACATTTTAATAGATAATTTAGAAAAATGGCAGAAACAACTGCAACTAAAACTACACCTAATACGGCAAATTTCACAACTATAACCAATACTCATTCTAAATTTAACACCAATGCTTCTAATAATTCCATTAGGTCTAATAAGTCGTCTAATTCAAACAATAATATGGGTTATAAACACCTTTATAAACAGTCATCTAGTGAAGACCTTTTTTATGAAAAGGATTATAACGAAGAAGAATTTATGCATTTTGACGATAATGAAGAAAATAATAGCAATTCCCCAACTGCTTCATCACTCGATTTAAACAGATCAACTACCTCCTATCATATCAAAAAAGCAGAAGATGCTTTAGCTAAATTGAAATTGGTGGTTGATCAACCAGGATGGCAAAAACTTTTAACACACAAGAGCGGGATGGCGGTTTACGCGAAAGCTGATATGTCAAAAGATGACAAAGTGCCTATTTTCAGAGGTGAACACATTATCAAAGGATTTACTCCACAATCTATTTTTGCTGTTATTGGAACGAGAAAGTTGTGGGATGATTGGTACGAGGAAGGAAGTTTGGTAGCGAATTTGAATGAAACTACCAGTTTAACCTACATGGTAATTCAAGCATTGGCCGGATCAAAAGCCAGAGATTTATCACTTGTGGAAAAGATAGAGTGCGCATATGAAGGGAAAATTTATTTTGTATCAACATCGATCAACACACCAAAAATACCCCACATCGCAAACAGAATACGTGCTCGTCTTCTTCTTAACGGTTGGATTCTGGAACCATTATCATACAATCCGCCAGTCACAAAAGTTAATTATATTCTTCAAACCAATGTCAAAGGTTGGATTCCATCAGTTCTTGCTAAAAAATATTTGTCTCGACGTCCTTTGGTCATCCATACCATTGAAACTTATCTAAGAAAAAATGGACCCCCAACTATGTTCATCAATGCCCCAAGTAGTAATGTTGAGCCCTCACAATCTCATTCTCATGCTCCAAGTATTTCGTCAAACATTAATAACGATTTACCGTAAGTACAAAATTTTTTATTTTTTTTCGGAAAGAAAAATTATAACATTATAATTTTGGTATTAATATATATATATATATATATATAATAGACCTACAAGTTACATCCATAAGGAAGATGACAGAGAATATAAAAAAATTAGCGAACAATATAGTAGTAATGGTAATTTAGGCAATATTAATAATATTGGTAATAGTATTAATAACGGGAATGATAGTATTAATAACGGAAATGATAGTATTAACGAGAACGATATTAATAACACTAACGATATTATTAATGATGATGATAATAATAACACCACAAGTTCCAATCATGCCGATAACATTATACCTGAAATTCATTCAAAATCAATTCTCATTACTTCAAACCCAGCTACTTCGACACCAATCGCAAATCAAACTCCAAGTATTACATTTTCAAAAAGCATAGATGCTAAAGTTCCTGAAAAGAATAAAAATCCACATCGTCATTCCAAGACATTACGTGCAGCAATGAAGAGTTTCAAATCACAAGCAAAGTCGTTGAGTGGATGGGAACTCCATTCGGATAACAATGGTTTAAAAATATACACTAAAAATGCTGATGGCAAACCTACACTAATAATGCGAGGTGAATTAAGAATCACTGGTGGATTTACCGCGGAAGATATTTTGTCAATTATATCTGATATAGAAATGAGAAAGGTATGGGACGAGAGATTTGAAGACGGCGTTGTAGTGGAGAGATTGAATCATTTTGATATTCTAGTCAAAACTACTATGAAAGGCACATTTCCAATAAGGTAATATATATGTTTGTTTGTTTATGTTTATATATATATACATATATACATACTTTAATAATAATAATAATAATAATAATAAATATTAATATTCTTTTTATAATATTTAGTGGGAGAGATTTATCGTTGGTGTCATCGACGGAACATGATTTTGAGACTGGAATAGTTAGATTTGTATCAACATCAGTCGTTGACCAATTAATTCCAGAAACAAGAAAACATGTCAGAGCAAATTTAAAATTTGCAGGATTTGAATTGATACCGAAATTTGATGATAATGGATTTACAAAATATGTGGATATAAAATACATTGTGGATATCGACATTAAACTTGAAACAATTCCCTACTCAATCCTCAAACAAGTTTCCATTCAGACACCAATGGTACTTGTTAAGATTGATGAGTTGTTACAAAAAAGTGGATTTCCACCGTATATTAGAGAATCAACATCACAAACTTCGATGAAATCATGTTTGTTCAACACGAAAACATTTGATTGTGAAATTGAGGTGGTGAATACTTTTAGTAATGCAGTGACTGAGTTAAAAACTTCCAGAAAGATGTATCCTAATGGATATGAGTTGACTATTCAACCTGTAACCGTAAAGGTTGAATTATTACCGAATAAAGTTGATGTGGCTCGTATCACATTTCCATCTAAAAATGAGGTCAATAAGAATTCAAGTGTATTGAAAATTAAAATTAAAAAAAATACATCTAAAAAAGTAAATGTTACTTATAATGGTGGAAAATCAATTCCTCTTGCACCATCACCATCATCGTCGTCGTCATCATCATCATCATCTTCGACATTATCACCTGAATCAAATTATCAAAATCAGGATCGGAAGCAGGATTCTGTAATTTTATCAGAATCTATAAACCAAAATATTACATCAACTTCAATACATTCATCTTCATCTCCAAGTTTCAAAACATCAACAAGATCTACAACGCTTTCAACACTGGACAGCAATAATAGTGATTATAATGATTATAATAACGATGGCACAAATAATATTGCATCAAATATAACTACTGAAAATCATCAAGAAACATTAGTTGAACCATCAGAAATCCAATTAAAGGTAAAGATATTATTGTCTTTAATTAATTAATCATTGGTAACTTATTTAATCGCATGTTTCTCTAAATCCCACATTTTATTTTGTAGAATTATAGTGATAATAATAATGAAAATAAAGAGGAAAAAATAATTGAAGAAAAAATATTTAGACATTTGACTAAAACTACAACAACTACAGGTGAAGGAGGAGAAGATGTGCGAAGAATTAGCATTAACAATATTAATAACTTAAATGATCATTTTGCATCATTCACTGAATCATTAAGATTTAATTCACAACAAGTTGGATTAATGTTTGCTTCAATGTTGTTGGCATATTATGCTGGGAAACTTAGCGGATGATTTTTTTACATGTAGAACTCTTTTATTTAATTTTATTTTAATTATTTTTTGTTATTATAAATAAAAATATAAATTTATTTAATATTGTGTTAATCGATCATCTTTTAAATTACCTTTACACATGCATAGATGAAAATCAACCCCATCAAAATTTTAAATTTTTTGGGGTTTATTATATACATTACTGTTTATTAGATGTGATACAATCAAAATTCAATTTATGCATGTGATATCGTTTTGTTATATACAAAAGAAATAATTTGTGGGGATTTTTTTTTTTCTTGTGTAATAGATTTTTTAAATGCTAACACGTGAGACATTAAGTAATTATTGGTTAGCAGAATGATTTAAATTTAAAAGTATAAAAAAGGATTCGACTTTTTTTTAAAAAATTTTCCTTTATTTATTTATTTTTTTTTTTTGGTTATAGAAGGGAACTTTTATATTTAAGTTGTTTATTTTCTTATTGTCACGTCTTCCCATCCATTTAATTATTAAAGTAATTTCTTCACGAAACGAAATCTTTTATAAGATCTCTTAAATCCACGCATAAATTGATAGCATTATTATTAGTATAATGACATATTTAATAGAGTCGGATTATATTGGTGAAGTTGCGCTTAGCAACTTAAAGTATTATAAATATTCAGCCATTGACAAATCGCCAACTTCAAATTATATTTTAAAACCATATTGGAATTGGGCAATAGAACTATTCCCGCTATGGATGGCGTGAGTTCATATCATATATACTTATTATTTATAAATGCTTATCATATTTGATCAATATATTTGCTAAAATATTAATTGAATCATTTCTTTAACTAGACCTAATTTAATTACACTATGTGGATTAGGATTTGTTTTTATAAATATGCTGTGTGTTATTTTTTGGATTCCTGATCTTGTTGGTCCTGGACCTACTTGGTTATATTGGAGGTAACAATAATAATAATCAATTGATCAGTTACTTAATTAGTTAATAATTTTTAATTTTTATTGAAGTATTGATCGATTAATAATAATTCTGTAAATATCATAACATTAATTTCCAGCTTCCCAGTTGGATTATGGCTTTATTCAACTTTTGATAACGTGGATGGTAAACAAGCTAGAAGAACGGGAACTTCGTCACCACTCGGAGAATTGTTTGATCATGGATGTGATGCATTGAATTGTTCTTTGGAATCTATAGTTCTGGCAGCATCATTTGGTTTAGGACATTCCGGATATGCTGCTTATTTTCTACTTTCACTAACAGTTCCGTTCTACATGTCTACATGGGAAGAATATCACACTGGTACTTTATATTTAGGTTATTTCAATGGTCCAACTGAAGGCATTATAATTGCTTGTATTGCTATATGCGTATCTGCAATTGTTGGTAAGTTTATTTTTAATTTTTGGAAGAAATATTTATTTTTGAATTCTTGGGTTGATTGTGTTTTTTATAGGACCACAATTGTGGATGAAAGAATTACATGATATATTTGGTGAACTTGTGCCATCTTTCATACCGGCTAGCACTAAACTAATGGATTTGATGATTATTGCAATAACCATAACAGTATTTATTATCCATATTCCCGCATGGTAAGTAAAGATTTATAAATAATAATGTGGATTATGATATATTAAAATAACACTAATGATAATGATATTCATAATAACCACATGATTATTATTATCATTGTAGCTTGTATAATGTATATGTAGCATGTAAAGCTAAGGATAAATCTTTTTTGGCAACACTTCCTCAATTATTTGCAATAGTATTGTATTCATTCTGTGGATATTTATGGCTTTCATCACCAAATTCATACATTTTGAAAAATCAACATTTCATTCTTTTTACTCTAACAGTCGGGATTGTGTTTGGACGTGTTGCAACCAAGATCATTTTGGCTCACGTAACTAAAATGCCATTTCCCATGTACACCGTTCTTCTAATACCTTTATTTTTAGGTGCCGTCCTTACCAATTTTCCTCGTTTCTTTGGGACGTAAGTATTTCTTTCTTATTATTACAATAAAAAATAGTACGTTATTGTTAATTATAATATCTTATATTTTACTCTGGTGTATTTCAATAACAAACAGTAAAGAAATTTTATCAGAAACTGCTGAATATATATATCTATGGGCATACTTCGCTTTTGCCACGATCGCCTATTTTCATTGGGCTTTCCTTGTGATTGATAGATTCTGTGCTCATCTAAAGATTCAGTGTCTTCGAATTCCTTATAGAACAAAAGGTCCGAAAAAAAATCTTTAAATTTTTAAATTTTTTTTTTTTTTTTTGAAAATTTTCATACAAAAACATCAATCTAATTTATAATATAAATAATTAGTAATTTAATAATAATTAATAATAATTTAATAATATTTAATAATTTAATAATTAATAATAGATAATAGATTAAATAGTTGGTTAATTAAATAAAAATAAATTAAAGGCATTTTAACTTACATAATACTCTATTATCATTTTTTTATTTTATTATTTAAAATAAATATTTTAGATGATGAAGATGATGAGCGTCAACCTCTACTATCCTAGAAATATAATATCTACATACATATGACCATTTCATTTCCACTTCCACTTCCATTTCCACTTTTATTTTTCTCTTCAAAATTTCTTTTATTATACTTGAAAATAAGCAGATCATCTTTTTAAAGGAGAAAGAAAGAAGAATTAAATAGATTATCATTAAATTATTTATTTATTTATTTTTTCTATTTAATTCTATTTTTTAAATTAAAAAAAGTCTAACCATAAAAAAAAAACAAGAATAAAAAAATCTTGTCTTAGTAAATCTACTACTCATTATCTTGGATTACATATTAGAAAATATAAATAAGAGCAAGGTTGTTGTGAACCTTTTTCATCCCATTGCTTATTCCCATTGGTGGGTTGAGGATTTGTTATTAAGGATTTTATCCAAAATGAAAGATTTTCAGCCATGAAATTATAATAATAAAAGTAAATTTTCTGGTACCAATGAAATAGCGAATAATTGAACTCTTTTTATTTGTCCTTTAAAAAATAAATACTTGCTATGAATATTTAGTATTATAAATAGTAATATAGTAAACAAATTAAGAAAAAGCCAAAGAAAACCATAATAAGGCATACCTTTAAAGAAAGTGGCGAATTTGGGCAGGAGAAATTATTGAAGAAAAAATCCCTGAACATATAGAGTAGCATAGTGCAGGACATCTATAACGGTCAATGATTATCACATGCCTTAAAAGCTTATCCCTTAAACTGTCCACATTTTCGAATAAGGGAATTTCGAAAAATTTTATTGGTAAATTACAAAATTCCACCAATCAAATCGCACAATAAAAAATTTTATTATGAATATATCAATTTTTAAGGTAATGATCGACACGGGCATTGTAGACTTTTTACAGTTTTACAAAACCCATAATAATAATGGCCGAATTTCTATATATAGATCAATGTATAGAATCTCAAATATCATTTGTTAATTAGAAAGCGTGATGATCAGAAAAATTTTTTTATATAAAAAAATTTAATCGTACAAATTTGTACGATAGCCAATTTAAGGGATAACTCCTTATTAAGAAAGAAAAAGAAAAAAGTAAACCGATAAAATTAAAGCTAAATACCTAAGCTTCATTTCCATCGATTTACTTTTTTCTTTTTATTAGAAAAGTTTTGAGTTATATATAAGGCTTCAAAGTTGGGCTATTTTATATATGTCTATATTAATATGTAAATTGTAAAATTTCCCTTGTGATTTCCTAAAGGTTGATGATCGGCATAAAAAATTTTCGTAATACAGAAAATCTTTTCAATAAAAGAAATCCGAGAAATCTTCTAAAATTTTAAATTTCGGACTGTGACATGTAATATTGGGGCAGTATAAACACGAACAGCAACACTTTTTTTTATCAAAATAAATATCCGAGTTCAAGGATGTTACAATCATTTAATATATCCTTTGCCCAAGAGAAATAAAAGGTTAATTTGACCGATCTTTATTTGGCTTTCTTTATTTTTCAAAAAAGTCTATGTCTATAAATGTCTTTCTTATATTCAAGTTCTTTGTCCCCGAAAAGTAATCGAGGAGAGTAAATAAAATCCCAGGAATAAAAACTTTGAACAAATCATCCAATTTTTTCAATTTTAATAATAGCGAAATATTTATTTATAAATAATAATATAATAATAATAATAATAATAATTAAAAAGCGAATCTATAAAATAATAATATTCTAATCTGTTTATTAGCTTGTTATATCACGTGCATAAGCTGGTGGTGGTTCGTCAGGTGTTATATTAAATCTTGGATTAACTCGTAGTTCATCTATGTTTCTTTGTTTTGCTGATTTTGGTGGAATCCTGTTTTTATTCATGTAGTCCATGAATTGATCTGGTATTTCTTCTAGTACTGCCTTTGGTAATAAATATGTAGCTGCTTCTGCTTGAAAATCCCTCATAGCTACAAATTGTACTATGTCCCTTCCTATTGTTTTAGATGATGATGTTTTGTTTGAACCATCAACTTTAGACTATATTTTTTCCCAAAAAAATTTTTATTAAATAAATAATTATGATTTAAAGATGTTTTAATCAAATAATCAATCAAATGTAATATATATATGCTTACAGTTAATGGAGTATCATCAGCATCAAGCCTATTCATATGTGAGAAATCTGCATTACCAACACCAACAATGACAATTGAAAGTGGAAGTGAACTTGCTTTAATTATAGAACGAATTGTTGAATCAAAATCTGTTATCACACCATCTAACAAGAATTATTAATTGATTAGTTAGTAAATGAATGAATGGATAGATGGATGAATTAATAAGTTTTAAATTTTTCTAGATTAACTATTTTACTGCCATTAATATTACTATTATTACCTGTGATTATTAATAATATATAGTAGTAATCTTCATTCCCTGCTTTTAGCTCCGATTCAATTTTATTAGCTGTTTGGAGTATAATCTACAAGTAGATAGTTAGATAATATGATTGATTGATAAAATATGAGATAAAATTCAAATTGACAAGATGATAGAAATTTAAAAAAACAAACATACTGGAGAAAAATTAGTCGGGCCATATAACTCGACAGTATTTATTGTTTGTGAATATACTTCCAGTATACCTTCTACACCTTCGACCTCTGGCTATAAAATAAAACAAATATATTAATAAACGAATATGTGTATATGTTGATATTAATAGAAAGAAGAAATATTTACATTCTGATGATTATTATTAAGAGGATAAGCATGAGATAATATTCCATTAAATTTTGCTCCAAATCCATAAACCTAATAATAATTACATACAATGGTAATTGTTACATGATTATTTGATTATCATTCATCATAAATTCTTTGTTGTAGTCCTATTATACTTACGGGAAATAATCTGTCATAATCATATGCTTCTAAACTATATATATATATATATATTTCAAAGATTAATACCAGTGCTAATATTAATATTAAAAATAAATATTACAAATCTAAAAATTTTTACATTGTCCCGACACTCCTGATTGCTCGTTGATAATCATTTTCTCCTCTTCCACCACTATAATGTAAACTTTTTTGATTTCTAGGATCACCATTTGATCCTGTAAAATCAATTGCTACCATGAGATTAATTTCTGTGCCACCTGCAATATAATCCAAAAAACTCGGAGGTTCTTCCACCAGAGCTTCAATAATTGTTATGTTTGCATCTTTTGAAATTTTTCCCTGTGAACCGGATGGAAGTTTTAATGGAAATGTTTTGCCTCCTCCCAAAATCTCTCGAAGTGTAACCGAACATTCTCCAAGAAGTGTATGTCCTGGATAAAAATATTGGTTTTTATCATTTTATCTTTATCATTATTTATTATTCATGACTAAAAATTTTAATAATTAACTAATAAATTATTCAACGAATTATAATGATGACTATTATCATACCTCCACTCTTTCTGTGCTGTTTGACTTGTAATAGTAATGCTCTATCAAGATCACCGTTACACAAAGTAGATTCTCTTACTGATTCAATTAATCACAACAATAAAATAAATAGATGGAGTTAAATTTAAGAAATTAACATTTGTTATGTGAAAATTAATAAATTTATATAATTTACTGTAAAATTCTTGCCAGAATGGATTAGAAGAAGAAACTATATCTGATTCATAAACTGGTGAGAATGTATTATCCTCATTTGCTCTACTGACAACCAAAAATATAGCTGGTTTTGGTTTAAAAAGTCCCCCCTAAATAGTATCAACAATTAATATATTAATATATTATAAGGTGTAAATATAATATCTTAATTTTATGATCAATTTTTTTAATAAATCACCTTGTTAATTACATTATGTGCCTGAAAATGTAACCTAATTATTATTAATCAATAATAAAATTTCAACGTTAATTCATAAAGTATTTTATAAATAATATATTTTCAATTATCCCTTAAACAGTCAAATTGATTTTCCTTGAAATTTTCAAGTGATTTTTTCAGTACATATAAAACATTCTCTGAGAGCATACAAAAATAATCTGATTCAATCTATTGATCTTAAAATAAATTTTCGGTCATTGTCCCTGTAAATTCTTTAAAAGTTGGTTTTCACTTTTGCCGATCATTAAACTGACCAAAAACTCACGAAGATCATTACTAAAATGGATATTAAATCTTGGATCAACCAACTGTTGAAGGGATAATATAAATGAGAAATAGTTTACTGACTTTAGGTTTCTTTTAGATTTACTAACTTCTTCAGCCGAAATAATTATGAGACCACGTTTTTCACCAGGATGTTTAGGCGAAGTCAAATTTCCCATCATCTTTCCCCCTTCACTGCCAACTTAAACCAAAAAAATCCATTAAATTATTGATAATTATAATATATATAATATCAGAATATCTTACCAATTGATCCTAAATCACATTCAAATTGGCCAATAAAGTCTTGTTTTTCCCAATCCGGATCATTTGGTTTATCAACATCCACACATATAAATCTAATATTTTTGAGAGAGAAAGGTTTATTTTTTCTCTTCCGAAATAAAAAAAAATCACAAACACTCCAATTACCTAAATTCTTGTAATTCTTCAAATAAATAATCAACAACAATTCCAGTTACAAACGTTGGGTTTAAGTTGTTCATTACAACTTCAGTTTTAAAAGGTGTTGGCCTCCATTTCTGCGTTTTGGCATCTTTTACTAATAATACAATTTGGGGATCGCTTTTTGAAAGAATATCCAAGTCTTTTAAATTTTTACAACTAATTTTTAATTCAACTTGTGAATGAGCGTATTTTGGTGGTGGTCCTTTCATATTTACAAAAAAATTTTAAAATCAGGGTTTTTTTTTAACGAAATAATTTTAAATAATTAATTTTGTGTAAAATTTTTTATTGAAAATTCATTCCTATTTATACTTTTTTATACGCATAATTAATTTCCCCAATGGATGTGGTTTATTCTTTACAGATATTCTAGAAACGTTTTATTTTCCAAAGAATACTTTTGAATTAAAAAAATTTCCTAATTCATAATAACATGCATATTCTAGAAAAAAAGAAAGATTCTAATAAAAAAAATTTTTTTTTTTGTTAGCCAATACTTTTTGCTTTTTCATCATGAATTAATTGCACCAAAGCTCTCTCCACCTTAGGTTCTACTTTCCATAAACCGCAAAATTTTTTTGCTAGCTTTATTGGATCGTCGTATTCATGAACATTAATATGTTGAACATTATCATTTTCAATTTCAATATGAATAATTAAAATAAGTTTTCCCATTTCTTCCTCATTTTTTTTATCCAAATGAATTCGTTGTGGATGTTGTTCTTCACGTTCTTGTTCCCATCCTGAACTTTCTTCGGGTTTTTTCTTATCGAAAAGATTTCCTTCCTCTTCTTCTCCTTTCACCTGTTTGTTATTCTTTTTTTCTTGGTCCCATTCCGGTGTTGAATTTCCTTGAATTTGCTGTTCTGATGGATTTTCTTCATCGAAACGAGTTTGTTGTTGTTGTTGTTTATCTTCCCCCCATTCATGATAAATGGAAGTTTCCTCTCGATTCTCCTGGTCTTTCCAAAATGGTTTATCTACCAAATGAACTGTTGTTTTAGTAGGTTTACGATATGGTTTAGGAGTCGAAATATTTGAAGTTTTATCTTGATACACCGGACTATTCCAAAATGGTTTGTCGACTAATTTTGGGAATGCTTCTCTGTTTCTCGGCTTCTTAACAGAAGGAAGTGATAGTGGGCGTTTTGATGGTTTTAATTTTAGTGATGGTGGCGGTGGCGGTGGTGATGGTGGTGGTGGTGGTGTATTCTTATTTTTTTTAGGAGTATTTCCCATTTTTAATTTTAATAATGTATCCTCATTTAGCGGATTAAAGTTCCTTCCACGACGATGTAATTGACCAGTACCCACACCATCTCTTCTTATTGTTGAATTCGGGTCAGCAAGGCTATGCCAAGCCAAAGCAGCCTTTTTAACATTTATAGTTGACAGATCGATGGTTTTTTCATCTTTTTTATCATCATTATAATTCTTATTTCTGTAACTTGACCCATTATCATTGCGATTATTATAATTATCCTCTACATCAGGAGTAAATTTTTTTTTTGTGTTTTGTTTTGTATTACCATTTGCTTTTCTCATCATAACTTTATATTAAAAAAGAGAGATTTTTATTTTTTCCCTTATTATTTTATAATTAATAATCGATCTGCAAATACTAATCCCAAAATTTTTTGTGACATAATTTACATCACACAATTGTACTACTAATATAGACATGATTCAATTGTTCAATAGTGATAGTAACAATTTCCATATCGGGCAATTAATCCAATAAATTTGGTGATTGTTTAATTATAGTTGCTGTTGTACTATATACACATCTGAAAACAAATATCTCCTCTACCCGACATTACTGTTGTCCTTTTTTTTTTCAAAAAATAATATTTAACAAAAATGCATACTTTTTTACAAGCGAAATTTTTTGGGATTATTTATCAGCTGGGCTCTTTTCTTGGCCGTTTGATTCATCATAAAACTAACTTACAAGAACAACCTCTATAATATCAATAAAAAAAGTCAATAAAGTAATTGATGCAGGAGAGCCTTAAAAAAAACCATAAACCAAGTAAACCAATCAGTGGCCAAAATATTTGGAAGATATTGAAACACTTGTCTGATAAAAAAATCGAGTTGGACTCTGATTTTTCATTTAGTATTAATGAAATGGTAACCGAAATTCGCAATCTACTTTAAGGAAAAGGAGTTGCTGCTTTCACCATAAAAAACTTCTAGCAACGAAAAATCAATCCTAGGAAAAAACAATAGAAACGATTCAGAAATGGGTTAATAAGGAAAAGAATAAAAATATGGAGGATAATAATAAAGATGACAGTAACAACAATAAAGAATAGGTAATGCTCACAATGGTTTTGGGCATTATTTTCCTCTCATGAAATTGCTCTAGTGGTTTTTTCTTATATAAATTAAAATTATTATGTATCTTTCTATTTATAATGAAAATAAAATATTTTTTGTTGTTTGATCCTTTCATTGTATTTGTTTTGATATTCCTTTTTTACAAAGGATTAATAAATTAATGAAATAAATAAAATAACAACAAAAAAAAAACGAAAGTGTGTCGTCTTAAATGATTGATTCTTGAGATCCGAGGCAAGGGAAAATAGAATTTGTTTTCCACATCCCATTCAAACAGAGATATTACACTTGATGAATATTATCAAGGTGAAATGCTGAAATTTTGCTAAAAATAATACACGATGCGTGGAATGAATTGTTTTCAGTGATTTTACCAATAAATAATTTTTTTATATTTTAAAAATCAGTCACTACCGGTCTTTCCATTATAACTGTTTCGCTCATAATCATCAATCAATGGCAAAGGATTTTGGTCATCGTTTAATTAGAGGCTCTCTACAGTGATTTGACAATCTAAGCGCCTCTCATTCCACCATGTAACGAATTTCCCTGACATGTAATTCGGATTAAAAATCCTGCGAATGCAATAAACAGTGTTGTTTTAAAGATTCTTTTAAGTGTAGGGAGTGTTAACAACAGTCTCAATGAACAAGAATCGGTTGTGATTTACAATACCAATGCTAACAAATGCCCTGATCCTCTTCATCATAATCATCAGGCGAGATATAACCATTACCCTCTAAAGAAATAAATGGAAGTGGCCGAATGACATTTTGAGCAAGCAAAAAGCTCATTTGCACCATCAATTAATACTAATACAGTAACAATACTTTGCTAAGCCTTTCTTTATAATGTAGTGTTGTACATATAGTGTGATCACAAGGTGGCGATCACAACCATACTAGTCATATTCACTATTTAACCCAATCAAATATTTACATCTAGGAAAATGATTTGTCACATTTACAAGTTTAATAATTAAACTTGGAATTGAAAATGTTTTATTGAAATCACCTTTATCGAATGTTCAATTCGGTGTCAGAGAAACACTAACAAGACTAAAAAGTCTTTCATTAACAACTATTCATTCAAATAGTACCATCATTACTACAAATAAACAACAATATGACTTTTTAGATGAACTCATCAATCAACAACAGATACTAATGAAGACATTTCTGGTGAGTTTAGTTGCCCTATTGTGACATGCTAGTGCCTTTAGCGTAAGATTGTTGAAGTTATCATTTCACCGATTTAATAACGCCTTTTCTATTACAGCAGAACAACTTCTTTCAGAAATTTCACCATCACTCATATACCGACAAACTTCCAAGAATAACAGAGCATCTACCAGATCTTTTGAAGCAAAAGTCCTGAAAACAGTTGCTCTTTGGGAAAACTTTTAAAAGTTTCAAAATTTAATATTAGTGGTGATAATAGATACAAAAATCTAGAATTTCGAGAATTGTTGATGTATTATATGAGCTCTTGATCTTAATATTATATAGTAAAAAAAAAAAACAAGATCGAAAAACTCGCTCTTGTGATCAAATTGAGGTAATCCTGGTTACATATTCTTACAAGGAAAGAAGGAAACAATTCTGGTGATTAAAAAACAAGTATTAGAACTGGTACCAGTCAAAATCTTGTTGATAGAGAATACTCTTGCCGCACGTCAATTCTGCACGTGATTTTTAAACTATCGAGTACTACTCCTTTTAGTACAAGTCTGTATTTTACTATTAACAATGTACACTTTTTCGTAAATAGAGCGCGAGAACTGTACAATTTCTAAAGCTTTGAAATTTCATAACTTTTAATAAGTGGTGAATCTGTAGATCTTATTTTTAAAGAAGACGACAAGCAACATATTAATATCTACATACTATCTATGTAAAAAAAAAGCGTCACCGATAATATCCATCATGAAGAATATTATTGTTATTGAATGAGTTTGTCTTGTGTTATATGTACAATGTGATGAAATTATTATGCAGTGAGCATGCACTTTATGAAATGAATGAAATGAAATAATTACGTTCGTTATGTAATTGTGAAATTTTGTGACGACACTAACGCAGTTTTTTTCTTATCTAATCATTCTATGAAACTTGATTGTCCTGTGTTTCATGTATTGATGAATGAAATGAAAACACACTGTTTGTTCCGCACCATTATTTATGACATTATTGATGAGATTAAATAAGTTTAAATGAAATTAAATGAGATAATTAATCACATTAAATAATTTTTTCAACCCGTGCGAAACCTATTTTACCTCGTCCAGGGAAATTTAATTGACATTAATCATGGTGAATTTTCCGTCGGAATTTGTCCCATTTTAATATATCCTATCCCGCCCAAAGGAAATAGGAGTATTTAAAAGTTAAGAAAAAAACGGCGATGACAAAAAAATTCTATATCTCAACAATTACACAACAGAAATTTAATATGGAATTTTTTAATAATAGCACTGACAAAAAATTATACCCATTTGTAGAGAAAGTTCTAGAGATTTTGCATATAAACTTTCATGCATCGACTTTCTAGAATTTTGTCAAATAAAAACAATTAAATGCAAAATTTTTTATTATAATTTAAGATCTTCCGATTCTCTGATATGATTTTTATTTACATTATAAACAATATTTTACAAACTGCCGTTTTTTTTCTAATAAAAAATTTACTGCTCGCATTTGATGATAATTGGTATAATTATCTACTCTTTGCTAATTTGAATTATTAACTGGGTTAATAAAAAATGATATATGTGAGTGTGTGTCCGTCCTTTCTCCTGTCATTCATTATCAAGGAAATTTCTAAAATATAAAAAATGACATCTTTGTTCACCATTTCGATATCATCTTTTTATATCAGAATTTTGGAAAAGCAATGGTATCGATAGTTTTTTTATGTCGAAGGAAAAAAACTTAATAATGACAACGAACCTTGAATTATATCAGGAACTTTTCATGTGCAAGTAGCACACCTAAGTGGTGATCATTCTTTATGCTTGGGATAAGGTATGCTGGCTGAAAAATAATAATTTTCCAAAATCAAACTTTTTGCGTTGCAAACAAAATCCAAAAAAAAAACAATCTGATTTTTACTATTTATACTTTTCATGACCAATTAGTCAATCAATTATTTATTTATTTAAAAAATTCTTGAATAAAAAAATTCTAATCAAAGATGATATTATCAATACTAATACCACTAGTAAAGAGAAAAATAGATATCTTTCCGTATTTATTAATATTTTTATTGTTGTTGAATGCAATAATGTTAAATGTTACAGCACAACACAATAATATTGGAATGGAAAGAAGAGACGGACCGTTTTCGTAAGTAATAAAGTAATTATAATAATTTTGCATGTTAAAATAAAGAGAAAGTTCTGTTTACGGATAATATTAGTAATAATAATAATAATAATAATAATACTAATACTAATGCTAATAATAATAATAATAATAATAATAATAATAAATAATCTATTCCATTCAGTCAGTATACCACACCTGCACCAACATTTGTAGTTGTTGAATCAAGTGATTCAACAACAACGACAGCAGATGAAACGATATCAGCAGCAAATGAAACACCAACAGAAAAAACTCCAGAACCGACAACACCAGAAGTAACAAAAGAAGCTCCAATTGCAACAATAACAATAACAACAACAACCAAAGAAACAACAACAACAACAACAACAACAACCAAATCGAAAACAAAAACAAAAACAACGACAACAACAGCAATGGCAAGAAATAAAAAGGAACCAATTACAACTTCCAAAGCTGCAGCTACAAAAAAAACAACAAAAACCACTTCAAATGCAACAAAAAAAGAAACAACTTCATATAATATTGTTGATGATACCACCTTGGCTGCGACTCCTACTTCTGTTGCTACAAACAATAATGTTCCAACTTCATCAACTTGGAAGCCATTTGCCAAAGATATAATGTAATTAATTATTTGATAATTTAATTGCATATTTATTTATTGAAAATCGTTTATTAAATCATTTTTACGTTGAATTTTTAGGACACAACCAGGCCAATCAACTACAATAAGTAGATTACCCACCAATAATTTATCAATTGGTACTCCTTTAGCTACTACTACGAGTTAAATAATAGATTGGGGAGTGGGGAAAGGGTTATTTTGTAATATATTTTATTTATATTTATTATATTTATTATATTTATTTTTATTATTTTTGTTATATAACTTGGAAATATTTATAACATACCAAATATATTCTATTAATATGTCACGGAAATCTTTTATTTTATATTTTTCACCATAATGTTCCTGGGAAAAAATAGGTACTATTAAATATTCTTGCAATATGGAATGCATCATTTGTATTATTTAATTTAACAAGAAATCTCGAGGTAGTTGAGTAAATTTTGTGTAACAATAATTAATTCAAAATAAATTCATAATTACAATAATGAAAACTTACTTTGGCAAAGGAAAAATATATTCCTCATTTCTAAGTGAAGGGAAAATCAGATAAAATTTTTGATCTAATTATCCAATTAATGTCCTTTGGAATTCCTGTAATTATGACACTTTTTCCTTGATTCGGACCAAATTTCATAATAGTACTTTTTTTATACATTTTCAATTGATTTAGCATTTCCTCATAACCAAAGTCTTGTGCTTTCAACTGTAATTATAATAATCATAATAATAATTATCATAAGGCGGTAAGCTTTAATTTTAATTTACGTATAATAAATTCATTTTCAATTGACCTCCACCACTTAAAAAAATTCAGTTGGTGCGTATATATATAAAGTTTTCTGCAAACGTAATACTTTTGAATCGAACAATTACTGATCCATTGAAATTGAAAATGCGATTACGAAGCATTAAAACTTTGATTGATGTATTAAGTGGCTCATAATAATATGCAATTAATCTATAATTGTAATCTAAATAATATGCAAAAAATATCTTACCATCATCAATACTTTTTTGATATCCGTTTACTTCACTTGACAAAAACAAAATATTTTTAGTAATTACAGTGCTTGCCAATCCGTCGATCCTTATGAAACGATTTGTTGCATCATGCTTGGATTAAGAATCCTGCTGATGTTGGAATCTGTCAATTTTCCTGGCGCTCTATCCCATTGTCTCAACATGTAAGAAGGGGATGATGGTGTTATCGTATTAGTGCTTAATCTACTATGCTCTTTAAGTATACTTGAAAACGAGACGGGCGAGGCTGATGAAGAGAAGAGGCGGAAGGAAACAATAAAGATTCTAAATCTGATTTCGTTTGTTGTTGGGTTTTTTCACTTTCAGTAGAAATTGTAAATTTTCCATTATCTGGTGACGATGATGGTGGTGGTAATGTTTCATTAGAATTATTGTTGTTAAAGTCATCTAGTAATTTATTACTATTATATAGATATCTTGAAGTTATTGTTATTTTGAGATTTTGAAATTGAAATTGGATATTTAGATATTTCGGATTAATAGTTGAAAAATATTTATTAAACATTATTTTTTAAAGAAAAATTTAATCGAGATGAATTGTGAATATCTTCAGCCAATCAAATTACACACAGTGTATAACGAAAGCTTGAATTGTTTCCACGTTATTTTCATGTTCTCAAGATCCCGGTCAAGACAGCTCAAGCCGACTCGAAATTTAGTATTTATTTATTGTGCCAACAATATATAATTTTTTTTTAAAAAAAAAAAAGACCTCACACTGTGATTGAACTTCAAACTTTAACAAAGTAGATAAATTCTTATTAATCCGAACTTGATTTTTTTCCTCTTCCTCTCTTTTGAATTTTTATTTGTGAGGCACAGTTCTTTGCAGATCAATTAGAAAGTTTAATTAGCGCGTTACCATTGCCGTGCGATAAGCCACACATGCATAATATAACAAGATACTGTGACCGTAATATACTAATACCCTATTATTACTATCACCGTAATTCCATGTAATAGTAATAGTAATAGTAATAGTAATAATAATAACGGGAATTACGGAACCAACTATAATTGTGGTTGTGCGTGAATTTGAAATCTCTGTCAATTTTTTGAAATTCACGCGCGTGAATTTCAATTAGCTAATCATAATTTTATATCCAAACATTCCACCCAAAATTTAAATTGACATAAACGTTTATAATAACAATAATGTAATGTGATTAGAAATCGTCATCAACAAAACAGCATATTCTTTTCCCCTGGTGATATTTTTAATAACAAGTCCAGTGTCCACGTAACTACAATTTCAAAAATTAATTTAAATTTAATTGCCATTGTCATGAATCATCATCATCTTTACTGAGAAAAAAAATTTTTTTTTAAATTAAAATAACAGCTTACTTTTTTTTTTAAAAAATCTAGAATTGAAAGATATTACGGGAAATACTCGTGTAACGAATTTGATATTAATTATAGTAATAATGGGCATTGCCCTTCTTGTCATGTATATTTTATTTCCCATAATAAATAAATAGTGATTTTATAAAACTTTTCTTGGAATTATTAATGAAAAATTATTTTGAATAATAATTACAATGTCCAAATATCATATACAAATTTTATTGATCATCACTCATTTTTTTATCTTTTTTATCTTCTATTTCAGGAAATTTCTTTGAAAAATCTGTCCAAACCTTTTCTGCATATTCTTTACTTATATCACCAAAAACCACTTTGAAAACATCGTTATACCATGCTACTGGCACACCTGTTAAACCTTCTTTTACATTATCAGGTAATTCCTCCCAATCACTTATATTTGCATCAGGAAAAATTATAGTTTTCACTCCTGACCTTTTGGCTGCTACTGCTTTCTCTCTAAGGCCTCCGATTTTTAAAACTTTTCCTGTCAACGTTAATTCACCTGTCATTGCTATTGTAGGGTCAAGAGGTTTTGATAATGCTAATGATAAAAGCGATGTGGTCATAGTAATTCCAGCAGATGGTCCTTAACAATTAATCACAATATTATCCATTATTATTAATTTTTCAATACAAAAAAAAAATTAAAAAAAAATATAAAGCAACAGTCATATAAACAAATACCATCTTTTTGAGTAGCTCCTTCTGGTATGTGAAGATGTATAGCTGCCTTTTCGAAAAATTTATTTTCTGGAAATTGTCGAACCATCAAACTTTTTGAATATGTATAAGCAATAGTAGTAGATTCTTTCATCACATCACCCATTTGTCCAGTTTTTGAAAGTGAAGGTGTTGATTTTTTATTAATAATAGATTCTAAAGTAGACTCAACGTATAATGCGGAACCACCTTAATAAATAAATAAATAAATATCGAAAAATTAAGATTTGTTTTTTTTAATAAGCAATCACCCAATCAATGTCAATAATCTTACATACCCATACTTGTCCATGCTAAACCCATAACAACACCAGGTGGTGTATGATCGTATAAACGGTCGGAATGCCATACAGGTGGACCAACATAATCTTTCAAATTTTCTGAGGTAATATTAACATGAATGCCCTCAGGAACTTCTAATGGTTTCTGTGGTTCTGTAGTTGTGGAGAACTCATTTTTTGGTGCTTGCTCTATTGTTGTTGATTGTGATGGTGGCGATTCTGTTTCTTTATTGTTATTTATAACTCCTTGATCTTCTGGTATTATTTCTTCTTTTATTTCATTTACTATTTTGAGAGCAGCTTTACGATATATTTTATCAATATGTTTCTTAAGATTACGGACACCACTTTCTCGACAATATGAACGAATCAAAGTTTCAATTGCATCTTGTTGAATTGTAACTTCTACATTCTGTAATCCTGCCATTTCTTTAGCTGTAGGTGCTAAATATTTAGAAGCTATTGCTACCTTTTCATCAGCAACATATCCAGACAATTGAATCACCTCCATACGATCAAGTAACGGAAGCGGTATAGTATCCACAACATTGGCAGTACAAACAAATAGTATTTTTGATAAATCTATCGGAACATCCATGTAATGATCCAAGAAAGATGAATTTTGTTCAGGATCAAGGAGTTCAAGAAGAGCTGATGATGGATCACCTTGATGGCCACGTCCAATCTTATCAACTATATGTATATATATATTTTAAATTAAAAGCTATTAGATTAATTAATTGAAACCTATATAGCATGGATATTTTTTATTCATTCATACCTTCATCAATCAGTATCAATGGATTTTCGGTTTGAACTTTTTTCAATGCCTGGACAACTTTACCGGGCATAGCTCCTACATATGTACGACGATGTCCCTTAATTTCAGCAACATCTGTAAGTCCACCAACACTAAATCGATAAAATTGTCTAGATAATGCTCTAGCAATTGATTTTCCAATAGATGTTTTGCCAACACCTATCAATAAAAAAAAATAATCAATTTATAATCAAATGATATAAAGATTTATGCTATGTGTCTATATAACTTACCAGGAGGCCCAACGAAACATAAAATCTTGCCTTCAACAGTGCCCCTCAATTTTCCAACAGCTATGAATTCTAATATTCGATCCTTTACATCTTGAAGCCCATAATGATCTTCATCTAAAACTTTCACTGCGTGTTTAATATTATAATTTTCAGGAGATCTTTGTCCCCATGGTACTTGTGTAAGCCAGTCTAAATAATTCCTTGTGACATTAAATTCAGAAGCTGCAGGCTCCAGATGTGCAAGTTTATTAATTTCCTAATAAAATTAAAAAGAAACTGAGAATGTACAGGATTGATAATTTTATATACTAATGCATGTATCTAAGTGAGGTTTTAATTAAATAAATTGTTTTACCTCGTCAAAAACTTTTTTAACAGTTTCTGGCATGGCAAGTTTTTCTGCTTTTTCTTTGAATTTTTCAACCAATTTATCCTTTCCATCTGATTCAATCCCCAATTCTTTTTTGATACCCTTTAATTGTTCCATCAAATAATATTCTCTTTGTCGTTTTGCAATTTTAGATTCTACCTCCTTACTGATTTTACTTTGCAATTGAGCATTTACTAACTCTTTCTTAAGAACTAACAAAGATCTTTGCAATCTTTCTTCAATAACTAGACTCTCAAGAACTTCTTGTAACTCATTTGGTTCACCTGTAGATACTGCAGCTGCGAAATCAGCCAATTTTGCTGGTTCTTCAAAAACATTTCCAGCAGATTGTGACATGGAAAAATTGGCAATTTGATCACGAAATAGTGGATTTAATGTTGCAATATCTTTGAAAACTGCAACAATTTCTGATGTAATGGCACGAACGATTTGATTTTTCCTATTATAAGGTTCATCATGTAAATTTTCTACATTCACAAGTGACACATTATAATTTTCAAGGAATGAAGTTGCATATTGAGGTTCAGATTCTTTTTTTTTTAAAAAAAAAATGATGAATTAATTGAATTGATATGTATGGTTTTAAGAACTTTATTAATCTTTTATAAAAATTTAAAATTTTTAACTTACCTTTTTTTATTGGTTCTTCATTAACTGAAGGACCAGGTTCAGCAACAATTTCAGCTTCTGGTGCGCTGCTTTGTGTTGTTGGTGGTATAAGTTCAGTAATACGAATTCTTCGATGAGGATATAAAACAGCAGTCAAAGAATTTTCATCTTGGGCTCCATTTGCAGGGAAAACACTTGTGATCTGTGCAAATACTCCCACTTTATAAACTTGTGCAATATTAGTAATTGTATCAACATCAAGCTCTTCATCTTTTAAAAGGAATGCTCCAACATAAGGTTGACCACGTTTCATTAATTCTTTCACAGCAGCTGTAACATTTGCATCTTTAATTTCAACAGCTTTATAGAATCCTGGGAATAATGGCCTTCTGGCAATTGGCAATGCCAATACTTGTGGATAGATTTCAGGTATTGTTGGTTTTTGCATAGTTGTTTCCAAAACATGTAAAGTCCTATGTATTCCTTCAAATGGTGATTTGGGTGCCGGAGTATCAGCAGGTCCATCACCACCACCACTACCTTTATTAGATCCATCACCTTTACTACCATCACTTGGATTATCACTACTACTATTACCACCACCACCGCCACCATTATCGTTACTAGAACCGTTTTGGTTTCCATTCTTATTATCACCTTCTCCCTTTCCATCATCACCTTTTGATCCGTCACTATTAGAATTTTGAGACGAGTCTGAACTAAGTTTTGATTTTCCACGGCGAAAACCTCGTGTAATTTGTAAAATCCGTGGTTCATTATAAATTAATGATTTTTGAATGTTGTTATGCCTAATTAAATGCAAAATTGTAGAATGAGTGTACAATGTGGTTGGTGCTGTATATTGCGAAAAAAATTTTGACCATAAATTAATAGTTCTTATTGACATTTTTGAAATTCTTTAATATCAATAGATTTTAAATAGTGATCTACATCAATGTAGATCCATTTTAAAATTCTCTTCCACCACTGGTAAATCTCTAATCTTTTTACAAATTTCTTATAGATCTAATCAGCATCAAATATGGATAATACTGAAGAACGCAAAAAACATTTACCCGAAATTCGGGAAAGATCAAGACAAACATACTTAAAAGACAGAGCAACAAAACAAATGCATTTGTTAGAATTAGATGTGATTGATGAAGATCTTTTATTTAAAGATGAAAAACTCACTAAAAAAGAGAAAAAGGAACTTGAGTTTAAGAGAGAAACTTTAAGGCTTACTAGAGAAAGACTTAATTTATCAATAAAGACTGATGAATATCATATGCCAGAAGGTAAAGTTTTATTTTTTGGATTTTTTTTTAAACATACTTTTCTTGTTTTAATAATTTATTTAATAAAATAAAATAAATAGATTATATAACAGAAAAAGGAAAGATTGACAAAAAAAAGAAAGATACAGTATTATATCAACGTTATGAAGAAGATAGAGATCAAAAAGGATTTGTTAATGAACAAGAAGTATGGGAAAAGAATCAAATTGTGAAATCACAATTAAATGTTGGAGCACAGGACAGACTAAAGGGAGAAGATTATGAGTTCGTTTTTGAAGAACCATTGATTGATTTTCTAGATTGGGATTGGAAAGCAAATGATAAAGATGAAGCACTTCTTGCAAGGATTGAAGAAGCAGAGAAAAAATGTAATAAATCAAATAATAATGCTTTATAAACTTTTATTTTTATTTTTAATTCTTAATTTTATGATCACGATGATATTTATTTTTACAATTTTATATATAATATAATAGTAAAAAACATCGAGGAAGTTCGTAAATCATTACCAATATATACTTATCGTGATGATTTATTAAAAGCTATTGAAGATCACCAAGTTTTGGTGGTCATCGGAGAAACTGGTTCAGGGAAAACCACCCAACTTCCACAGTATCTTTATGAAGCAGGTTATACGAAAGATGATAAAAAAATTGGATGTACACAACCAAGAAGAGTAGCAGCTATGAGTGTTGCCGCTCGTGTGGCCGAAGAAATGAACGTTAAACTTGGATTCGAGGTAAGTTATAGTCTTTATATATATATATATATATATATAATAATAGCAATCAATAATTAAATATTGATTATTTTTTAATTAGGTTGGTTATTCTATTAGATTTGAGGATTGTACATCAGACAAAACATTAATTAAATATATGACAGATGGTATGCTTTTACGCGAGTTTTTGAGTGAACCTTTATTAGATGGATATTCCTGTCTTATAATTGATGAAGCACATGAGAGAACTCTGCATACTGATATTTTGTTTGGTTTGGTCAAGGTAAAAAAAATTTTAGGAAAAAAACTTTTATTTTTATTTTGAAATAAGATTACTGATTTTAAATTTACCTATAAAAAGGACATTTCTCGAGTCAGAACTGATCTTAGACTTATAATATCTAGCGCAACATTAAATGCTCAAAAATTTGCTGCCTATTTTGATGATGCACCAATTTTTAGGAGTAAGCTTTAATAATACTTATGATGTATTCTTAGGTTTAATAATTTTTTTTTTCAAGTTAATTTTTTTTAAACAATTTAATAATAATAATAGTTCCAGGTAAACCTTACCCAGTTCAAATTTGTCATACAAAAGCTCCAGAAGCAAATTACATTTCTGCAGCAATAGCTACCGTTATGCAAATACATATTTCACAAAATACAGGAGACATATTAGTCTTTCTTACAGTAAGTTTATATCATTACATTTATAATTATAAATAATGATTATAATGATTATTTTATTGTTGTTTACTAATATTTCTATTTACTTAGGGTCAAGAAGAAATTGAGACTGTTCAAGAAAGTTTACAACAAACATGTAGAGTTCTTGGCAGTAAAGTAAAAGAATTAATAATATGTCCAATTTATTCCAATCTTCCACCTGATATGCAAGCTAAAATATTTGAGGCAACACCACCTGGTGCTCGAAAAGTTTGTAAAAAATTTTATTTATTTTTTATATTTAAAATTGTTTATTAATATGAATAAAAAATTTTATTATATTTAGGTTATTTTGGCTACCAATATTGCTGAAACTTCTATTACTATAAATGGTGTTACGTTTGTCATAGATCCAGGTTTTGTTAAACAAAATCATTATAGTTCAAAAACACATATGGAGTCATTATTGGTTGTTCCGGTAAATTTTTTTTTTTAATAATTGAAAGCTAATAAATGAAGACGCATGCATTATAAAGAAATAATTATTATAAAATTTTTCTCTTCAAAAAATATTTTAGTGCTCAAGGGCTTCGGCAAACCAAAGAGCTGGCAGAGCAGGACGTGTTGGTCCTGGACATTGCTTTAGATTATATACGAAATATGCTTATGCCAATGAATTAGAAGAAGATACAGTTCCAGAAATTCAAAGAACAAATTTGTCTAATGTTATCCTATTGTTAAAAGTGAGCATATTAATAATACTAAATATTTACTTTTATTAATAACAAATGTATAATATTAATATGACTTTTTTTGTTATATATATATTTATTTGTATTTATAGAGTATTGGTGTAGATGTGATGAAGTTTGAATTTATGGATCCACCTCATGAACAAGGAATGATTTCAGCACTTAATGATTTGTATGCACTTGGTGCACTAAACAACGATGGTGAATTAACAAAATTGGGTAGACGTATGGCCGAGTTTCCTATAGATCCTTTATTATCTAAAACAATTATAACATCTGAGAAATTTCATTGCTCAGAAGAGGTAAACGATATTTATATTTATATTTATTATTATAATTAATTTTATTATTCTGATTATTTTAATAAATATTTTATAGGTTATATCTATAGTTTGTATGTTAACGGTACAAAGTTCGGTTTTTTATAGACCAAAGGATAAAAAATTTTACGCTGATAAGGCTCATCAAAATTTCATTAAACCTGGTGGAGATCATCTCATGTTACTAAATATTTGGGAACAAGTAAGTGGTCATAATAACAAAATATAATATGTTGAATATTCCCTTTGAATGAATTATAACATTGCCATTTTGCAAACAAATTAATTTGTATAAAGTGGGCAGAAACAAATTATTCTATGGGTTGGTGTTATGAAAATTTTATAGTATATCGATCCATGAATCGAGCAAGAGATGTTCGTGATCAACTAGTGAAATTATGTGATCGTACTGAAGTTGAATTAAAATCAAATCCTGATCCTGGTGACATAATTCCAATACAAAAGGTTAGTTAGTTGAATAGTTATTAATAGAAATATATGCGTATTAGCGTGAGTTTGTATGGAAAAAAAACATTATATTGAACTTTTTTTTTTTTTAAATTGTGTTATTAATAATAGTCAATAGTTTCTGGATTTTTCATGAATGCTGCAAGGTTGACAATGTTTAGTGATTCATATCACAAATTAAAATTTGGAGATCCAAGTCGCGTTGTTCATATACATCCCAGCAGTTCATTATTTGAAGAAAAACCAAAATTTGTATTATATTTTGAGTTAGTACTTACGAGTAAAGAATATATGCGCCAAGTTATGGAAATAAAACCTGAGTGGCTTGTTGAAGGTTAGTGGTGGTGATGGTGGTGACGGTGGTCGTAATAGTAATATCAATAATCATTATTTTTAATATATGGCTAACAAAAATACTTTTTTTGTCTTGATAAAAATATTTAGCGGCACCTCATTATTATTCAAAAGAGGATATTGGCGAAAAGAAGAAAATGCCAAAAAACAATAAATAATTTTTTTGGTGCGTGTATGTGTATATATAGATAGATGTATTTATATTAATTAATATAAAAATAATGATAATAATAAAATTGCTCTTATTATGTTAATTCATTACCTAAAGTAAAGAAAGGTTTACTACATATAATATTCGCGTTGTAATTGAATTTTATATATTATTGATTAATAGATTTGTCTTGGTTTCTTTATTTTGAAGGATTGACATATCATAATGGGCGATGATATTTGAGATTCTTCGTAAACAATCAATAAAGGAAATTTTCTGTTCTTGGTTGGGTACAAGGATCATGGAAACTAAAGTATTTCATTGGCACGATTTTTCCACAATTAAACAGCGAAGGAGGCACTCGAGATACTTGATAAATTAACCCTCCGACAGACTTGATGAGAAAAGATGATAAAATAGACATTGTTAAACGAAAAGAGTCAAGGACTATGGATAACAGTTTTTGTATTAAAAGCAAATTATATTTTTGTCCATTATATTGTAAATTATACATTAGTCAAAATTTTCAAATCAATCACTACAGATAAACAATAATAATCCATTATTGAACTAATTTATGTATGGCCTTCTCTCGTAAATATGTAATATTTACCATTGTAATATTTATACCATAAATATATTGTGCCTTGATTTAATAGCGCTATTTGTTTAAACCACGATTGTGGGTGTAGAGATTGGACTCGGTCAGAAATTCTTTATTAGATTAATCCAGAACTAGGCTTCCATGAACGCGTAATGTCAAGGTGATATTATTTGTGAATTCTAGTAGATTCGGGAAAAAAATTACGTGCCTAAATTAACACTAACGCCGAAGATTTTTTTGTTGAAAAAGGGTTTGCGCAACCCTGCCATATAATCTAAATTAACAACCCGTTCGGGCAGAATTTGAATCATTATTATTATATTAATATTTTACGGATGACTCAAGCATTTAAAAAATTAATCCTTCAAACAGACGTAGCTGTTTCACATTTTTATCAATAATTAGTTATGATTCATCCATTTCCTCTCTCTTCCAAAAAAATCTTCGAGAACATCTCTATATTTCCTCCAAAATCACCGCAAAGCATCTTCGGTTGTTGATCTATTGAATTCATCCTTGCATAGACTTTCAATTAATCCGATCCTTGAAGCTCAACAGAATTAAATATCCGACAGACCAAATATCAACATTCTCGTTGTGATGGGATTTGAAAATCTCGGGTTCATGACTTTCTTTAGCTAATTGTGTGCTAGGAATATTTGAAAGAGCACTGCACGCATAATTGAAATCGATAATGAACCAACCGTCTCGATCTATGGACTTTAACACGTTATTCCAAAGGAGATCGCGATGCACGATTTTCATTTTGTGGAGAGCCTGAGAATGGATATTCGTTTATAAAATACCTACATTTTCAAGATAGCAAACAATGGATGAAATGAAAGATAATAGATGCCTTAAGGGCGGTCAAAACATAACACAAAGTTTTGATTAGTTATTCCTTTGATTGTGGCTTACACATAATGCCCCTTGGTGAAAAAATCATGAATGGAGTTGGTCCTTCCTCTGTATTGACGTGGTTGAGGGAATCAATGAAACGAACTTGACGCTTAATCTTAAGTGATGCTATTTTAGTTGAAAAGGCCAAGCAAATCGTAACTGGGTTAGGAGTTTTTGAAGGAACATTGACATTTAAATAACACCAATAAAATACTTTTGTTCTATAAGTGCACGGTCTTGTCTGGTGCACTTATGGAGGGTTGACTGTACAACTAACTCCCTATTACTATTGATCTGCGTGACATGTTCTGTGACTGTTAAGGTACACAGATAACATCAATAAAATATCAGTGTAATTGTGATGTAATTTCATTACAGACATATTAACTTTGATTAGTTTCATGAAATTTATTTGATCATGTCTGCTTCTAACGAAAAAAGAAAGGTAAACACCAAAAATATATTGAACCTTCCAAATCTATACCGTTTTTCTTATTTATTATCCTTGTTACAGGAAGAGAGAGTATATTCAAGATACCCAAGCTTTTAAAGAAAGGAAAAAAAAAGGTTTGGCTTTGTCATTAACATTCCATCGTTATTAAATGATCAAAATTCATTCTCAATAAACACTTGATATAGCACCCAACCAGCTTGATTAACCTATGCCAATTTCCAATCCACCTGAGACCGTTAGTTCTCTTCTCAAATATGAAACAAGTCCAGGGCAAGCTCTGAAATTTCTAGGTAAAGCTGAAATTTTCAGTTTAGTGTACAAGTAATACATTTGCGATAATTTAACATAATGTCCTTGTAGATCGTGTAGGTCCTGACTTCAAATGGCCTGCTTCAATGAATGTACATGACAGAGGAACAGCTTTTTTTTACATAGCAGGTGAAGATGCTTTGGAATTTGATGGCGAAACAGGATTTAATATGATCGCCTTCTTTGACAATCTAGATAGGGGTACATTCAATGGGCATGAAGATAGCTGGGTATTGATATATAAACAAGAAATTAAAAAGTATGGACCAGCATATACAAGTAAAGAGTTAGAGGATATGGAAAACGAGATGCCCGGTGCAATATACCTACCAATAGATAAAAAGTGCCGTGATGATCTTGTTAAGGTGGCCTCAGCAAGGACTGTACATGCTTGACGTGCTGAAAATGAAAACGAACATATGGTCTGAAATTTGAGTAATTAGATTAATAATTATATCATGAAATAAATATTCATTAAACATCTTGAATTCTAAATAACCGAAATCTCTCATTTAGCCAAAGCACCACCTCGCCAGAGACTGTTTCATTAGTTTTTGTGGTGATTTTTACCAATGTGATCATGAATAGAATCAACGACATTTTTGATGATGATAAAAAAATTTGCAGGTAATAAAATAATAAAATATTACATTTATTGTTGTCATTTGGCGCTAGTATTCTTAACTTAAAATAATCAACAATAAAGTAGAATTACAATCAGCATACACACGACCAAGTGTTTCTTTGATAGATAAAGGTGTTGTAGATTTACAGGTACGTCAGTATCACTACATTTTCTGCGACGCCTTGCTGACATTTTGAGAGTAGCATAAACAAAGGATAATTAGAAATATGAAAATATGCGAAATGCTAAAAAACAAATATATATAATTTTTTTATTAGTGATTAATTAACAAATTTAAATGTAAAAAACTTGTCTGTAATATTGCGAAATCACACAAAGACCAAGCTTATTGGAAATATTGATAGCATTTCATAAAAATGTGGTACATATGTAAACTCGATAAATCGGTCATGTGGGAGTGAGCTCATATGACCGACTTATCGAGTAAACCGACTTATCGAATTAAATTACTTAAATATTAAGAAAATGGGGTGAAAATTTTGGCCGACTTATCGAGTTTACATATGTATTACTATCTGATTGGGCATGATAATTCGAATATTTGGTTTTTAATATTAATATTAATATTAATAAAGTAAAGATTTTCAGCGAATTTAATTGACGATTCTTGATGGAAACACCACAATCTTTGCCTCATAAAAAAAAGGTGTGAAGAAACTCACGATCGACTATAATGTGGAGAGCCAGATATTATTATAATTTAATAGGTGAAAATGATGAATTTGCTAAGCGTAAAGTTTGTTCCAATAATCGAAAAGAGAAAATGTTTAAGCATAATAACTTTACAAGTAATCTTTCCCGAAATGAGCATGATTATCATTATACTCATCAGATTCATCATCATCCGTATCACTCACAAATTTCATTAAAGGAATGCTTTTTATGAATATTATCAGCAATTAAAGGGTGATTAAGTAGTTGATTTAATGTATTAGAAGGTATAATTTCTTCACTATATTTATTTTTACCCTTTTTGTGGCTTAAATCAAAATATGTAATAAGGGTCTTTTTTTGCTGTGAGCATTCTTCATTGTCTGGAAAGTAAAAAAATTTCCAAAAATGATGCGTTACTAATGTATTAGTAGTATACTGTTGCTAATATATTTTATAAATAATTTTGCCCTTATATTAGCCGGGACGCAAAAAAACTTTACCTGTAAAAACTTGGGCATTTTTTAAAGCATGCTATAGCTTAGCCGGGAACTTATATTAGATGTGCATATTTAAAAAATTATTGGGATCCTGTTACAGTATTAGTATGACAAGTAAACCTCGGTGCTGAAAATGTTTCTTGCTTGACATTCATTTCTATACACATTAATAGCCCATAGTATATTTCAGCTATTATAATAATAATCTTTTGTTTATTGTAACCTTCTAAACTTTCTTTAAAAAGGTTTCAATAATCACTTTTATTAAAATGATTTATTTTAAATGCTCACATATTAATTATTAATATATTTTCCAAGAAATAAATAATAAACTTAGGGGATGTTGTAATCTACCAATTTTAATAAATTAAAAAAATAATCTTAGTAAAGTTGACATAATCAATATCATAATATTATCGAGTTGGAGTAGTAGGATAAGATAGGGTATTTCTATGTTGAAGCTGTTCATCATTAGGAATTTCTATGATTTCACTTGTATTTTTTTTCTTTCTATATCTTACAATCATGAATGTTGCTATTATAACTAATATTATTCCAACTAAAATTACAATTACTATTATTAATATTAGAAAAGTGTTTGATGATGTTATTGATGTTGATGTATCTGGTTTCGGTATTGATGGTGTTGTTGGTGTTGGTGTTGATGGTGATTGTGCTGCAGGTACTGAATAACTTTCCTTCCAAGTAAGATCTTTAATATCAAGTATATAAGTTTTTGCAGTAGGTAATTTTGGACCTGAAACATTATTTGTAATATTTCCTACATACATATGTAATTTAGTAATTAACTTCAAAGTTGAAAAAATAAAAAGTTTTTTAAAAAGTAAAAATATACCAAAACTTATTATCATTTGATCTCCAATTAAATTAGCTGAATGCCATCTTACAGGTAGGGCGCGATCAACATTTGAAAAATTAGGTGCTGACCATTGAAAAGGATTTGTGGTTGTATCTAGTACCAAAAGTTCAGGAAGTGCAGTGATTTCTACAGGCCATCTACTACCACCATAAACAATTATCCTTCCATCCTTTGCTATACAACATATATAATTTTAGTATTTTTTAAAAAAAAATCTAAAAAATTTATTACAAAGTACAGCTGAATGTCCAATTCGTGATTGGATATCTAATGAACCATTTGCTATCTAAAATTTTCATCAAGGTGTAAGAAAATTTGAAATAAGTTGTTTTTTTTTATAAAGAATCCTGTAAACAATTGATTAAATATTTACCATATTTGACCAAGTTGAACTATTTGTATCAAAAATTTTTATCTATAAAATGAATATATTAACATGAGATATTATTTTACTTTATGATAAATATTTTCATACAGATGTATAAAATAAATGCATACTTTATACATGCTAAACATAATTGCAGCTCCTTCCTCTCTTCCACCAATAATTACAATTCTACCATCAGGTAATAAAGTTGATGTATTATCATAAGTTGCCAATGGTGGATTAGTTGCAGAGACTAGACTCCAAGTCAGGTCTATTGTATTCAATGTATACATGTCATTAAAAATTCGAACAGTAGGAGATCCAGTAAATTTATCTACTAATCCACCAAAAATATACATTTTTCCTTTATCATCTGCAACAGCACTACTTCCTCTACGATTAATCATAGGTGCAGTACCAGTTGTTTTTGGAGTACTCCAAACTTTTGTATTTACATCATATGCATAAAGCAAATTGGTGAAATCAGATTTATCAGTAATTTGATTTCTCATAATTCCACCAAATAAAAAAATTGTTGATTTATTTGATCCACCAACTGCACCTACAGACCAAGCATTTCCTATAGGTAATTTGTCATTTTCTACCCATGGTACATTTGTGACATCAAAATCTTTAGTTAAATCCACATAAAATAATGAATCTGTTGTAAATACTGTCTTTTCTAAGCTTATACCTCCAAGAACGTAAAGTTTGTTATCCACTACTACACTAACAGCTGCATAACGTGTTGCACTATAATCAGAAAATGCATTATTAATAATAAATATTATAACAAATATTAATTGAAGTTTGCTATTTTTGAAATTCAAGCCCATTGATTATTATCTTTTAAATATATCAATTATGCGCTATTACTACAATTAATTTTTGCAAAAATATTTATCATTAAAAGGAATTTCATTGATATTATTTTTTAAATGAATATATACAAAAAAAAACGCAAATATTTGTACATGTCGTGAATTTAAAAATTAAATTTTTTTGACACAACATACAAATAGATTATCGTTAAAAAAAATTGTATTTCACCAATGATATTGGTGTTGTAATATTTCTTTATTTTACTCAAATTTTTTGATAGAATATTAATATTAATATTAATATACATGCTGTTGATCATTTGTTTGTTACTTTGTTTTCATTGTTCAAATATTTCATATTAAATACACACATTAGTTTGTGGTGGTTTAGGTCCTGTAAATTACGCATGCAAAGTTTGAATTAAATTTTTTTTCCAAATAATCGAATTTCCTTTATTTAATTAATAAATGATACGGAAACTCAAGGAAACATGGAATTTTGCTTGCATGTTCTACAGGACCTAGGCTACAAGCTGTATTTTTCTGTGTACTTATTATACAATATCTAATCATTGATTGATTAAAATAATTTTCACGCATTTAAATAATAATTATTTCGAATAAAAAAAATGCCATTTAAATTGACTACTACTTGTGATTATTAATTTAATCATTAGCATAAAAAAAAACAAACGATTTCACAGTTATTGAAACTAGTAGCATTACATGAGTGGAAAAAAATAACAATAACAAAAATGCCATTTCTAATCTCCGCCTAACCGCATTTATAATAATAATAAAAAGCACACAGATACAGTACCTTCATTTGTTGATGAGTTAGTGGAAGTGCAATTTAACTGAATTTTCCAAAAACAAATGAAATAAAGATGAAATTTTTATACGATTAAATTATATATTATTGAATGCAAAAATTGCTACTTTTTGTCGCAAAAAACTTCTACCTATGAAAAACCTGGGGAAAACTAACTACAAGAGCAATTTTGGGATAAATTGAAAGAAACGGAAGGAATAAACAAATGAGGGATTATAATGATATTGATGATAAAGGAGATTTGAAAAAAAAAAATAGTGTAGGAATTAATTGCATCTAATTGTTTTTTCAATTTTAATTTTCGAAAAGAAAAAATATGGTTACGATGGTGATGATTATATTATAATGGTGGTGAAGACAATGAAAGCAAAGATAAAAAAGTACAAATATATTTGCTCAATATATTGTTATTCAAAGGAACTAGCGATTAAAAATTTTCTTTAGATACGTATGTAATTACAATGAAGATGGACAATTATGGTAAATATTTAATCAATTAAAATATAAAGTTTACTAGATTCTTTATGAAAAATAAACAATTTAGTTTCAATTTTCTTACACTTGATGAAAATTTTAGATAGCAAGTGGACCATCACAAATCCAATCTCGAGATGGTCATTCAGCTGTACTTTGTAATAAATTTTTAATTTAAAATTTTTTAGAATTTTTTTTAAAAAATATACTAAAATTATATATGTTGCATAGCAAAGGATGGAAGGATAATTGTTTATGGTGGTAGTGGATGGCCTGTAGGAACCACTGCACTTCCTGAACTTCTAGTGCTAGATACAACCACAAATCCTTTTCAATGGTCAGCACCTAATTTTTCAAATGTTAATCGTGCCCTACCTGTAACATATCATTCAGCTAATTTAATTGGAGATCAAATGATAATAAGTTTTGGTAGATTTTTTACTTTTTAAAAAATTTTTGTTTTTTCAACTTTGAAGCTAATTAATAATTAATTAATAAATTGCATATGTATATAGGAAATATTACAAATGATGTTTCAAATCCAAAATCATCTACTTCAAACACTTATATACTTGATATTAAAGATTTTATTTGGAAGGCAAATTATTCAGCATCTGCAGTAACACCACCACCATCACCACCATCACCACCAGATACACCAACATCGCAATCAACATCAACAACATCATTAAACACTGTTCAAATATCAATAATAATAGTAATTGCATTTTTAGTTGGAATAACATTAGGTGTGATAGTGACATTCATAATTGTGAAATATCGAAAGAGAAGAAATATTGTAGAAATACCTAGTGATCAAGAGTCTCAACAACCCAGAAATACTCATAATAATGTTGGTGGTATTGGTCCATGACAACTCTATTAAGATTATTTATATGTATTTACAACCTTAAAAATTAAAGTTTTTTAATCTTGTGTCCTAATTTTATATTTATATTATTTTGTATAAATACATTAGGACTGAGTTTTGAATGTAATTACAATTTTATCATTTCATAATTTTCCAGCATGGAACCTTTAAAGGAAAAGCTGATTAATATATATCATCATATTGAACTAATTTCTACTCATTATGGTATTATTTTACCAAAATACTCTATTTTTATCTTCATGTATCAAATTTAATAGTTAGATGTACTCGAATTCATAAAATTCCATATCCCATTATTAAAAATGACAACAAAATTCTATTATACCCTTTGTCAATAATGTGCTTATGCTTATTCTGATTCTGATATTGTGAATACTTCTCAAAATAAAATAACAAGGTGATGGTTAGAATGAGTAGGATTCATGGTATGTTTCCCACGAGTCATAAGTCTGTTGTCCTTGGATTTATTTCTGTAACACATATTATTCTGGATAATGACG
>CAUDNR010001946.1:0-33186 GCA_958430865.1 Entrophospora sp. SA101 | reverse complement strand
CTCATTCATCATCAGTCAAATTTTTTAGTTCCTGAAAGAAAGAAGAGTAATTATATTTATTACCTCAAACAGCACAAGGTCCATTACTACTATATGTTGATTATCATCATCTGAATACTCATATTCAAATTCTCTGCCATAGGCTCTCCTATCACAATAGGAGAATGGTAATTCAGAAAATTTCAATTTATTAATAGAAAATAATAAATATAACTTGCAGATCTTAGTTGTTGTTGTTATTATCATCAAATTTATATTGTCTTTTAATACTAGTTATTGTAGTTATGATAGTGTGAATCTCTTTTTCCTCATGGTTTTTATTTAATGCATGTAAAGAACAATTCAACTATTTAAAACATTAAAATCAAGTCCTTACAAAATGTAAAAATACAAATGATGATTCGCTAACCTTGACAGACAGATTCGATTATTAAAAGTTATGATGATGATTTTCATCCTCAAATAAAAAAAACTATGTTAATATTAATATGCTTTAAAACTAAATTAGGTTAAACGGAGCCTAACCACCAGTGAGGCAGATCCCCAGCGGCAACATGGTAATATATAATTAAAATGAATCAATTTTCAATATTTACACATCCCAAGGAAGGCGGACTCTGCTATCACAAACAAAGCGGACTAAGCCTGTTTACTCAGGGTTTTGCACTCGACCCCTCTCAAAATTAACACAATTTAAATCATCTGACGAAATTATTTTTTCAAGTGCTGCCTTATAATTAAAATGTTCAACAACCCTATCACCTGTGAAGCTATCTGCATCTTTTCTAAATTTCTAAATTAGTGACCAATCAATATGTTCTTTGAAGTAAGCTTCTATTTGTGAACTGCTGGAGAAATTACTTATATATATTTCGCGTAAAAAGAACAAATTTGTTATCAATTTATGAAAATAAGACATGTTAATTCATTTATAAATTTGATTTGTTGATTAGCATTAAGTTTTCCAATAATCGGACTTTGAATGTTATAATAAGCTTGATCAGGTGCAAAAATTTGTCCCGCAGTATAAAAATCGATGCGCGTGCTAACCAAATTTGGTAGTTATTTGCGTTATTTATCCAATTTGGTTAGCGTCTCACATTGATACAGTCAAACCTCGATAAGCCGAACCACTGTAAACCAATTTTCGCTTTATAACGATACAAAATTGGTTAACCAAAAACATAATTAATAAAATTATCTTGTTTATAAGATAATTTGATAAACTGAACTTGAAGATTTGTTTGATGTTGATGGTTATAAAATTCGTCTTATAGTGTTATTACTAATTATAATTGTGAATCATCCATCATAAACCGAATTTTGATAAGTCGATCCCATCTTTGTGATTCGGCTTATCGTAATAAAAATATGGATTTTTAAAAAAATTTTTTTTTTTCTAAATGAAATCACAATTTTTCGAGGCGCAGTCGAGTTCTATTTATATAAAAAATCATCAGAATACTTGTCGAATCAAATAATAATAAATAATAATGTCGGACACAGAAGAAGTCGTCAATCAAAAAACCCAAGAGGAAGAGGAAGAAAATACTGAAGAAGTAATTGACAATTTAAAAGTTTATCTATTATATATAATAAAAATAGGTTATATTGAAAAGAAGTCATTTATCATGTAAAATAAATATATTTTTCTAGTTTACATTTGACCACACTTTAAAAAAGAAAAAAACAAACAAATCAAAAGTAACATTCAAAGACGATGAACAAAATGACGAAGAGAAAGAGAAAAATCTAGAAAATAAAAAAGGTTCGTTTCTTGATAATTGTAATGTATTATGATCTTTGATTATTTTTAAATTTTATGATATAAGACAATATTTATATTGATATATACAGAACAAGTTGGGACCGAGGATAAAATTGATGATGATGATGATGAAGCAGCAATATTTGATAATATGAAGAAAAAGAAAAAAAAGAAAACTGTTGATGTAAATAATAAATAATAGATGTAATAATTATCATATAATAATAGTAATAATGAATTCCATTCTTTTTTTTTCTCTCCTGAACATTATAAAATATGTTGCATGTATATTTATTAGAAAGATAAAGCTGAAGAGGTTGTCGTAGATGGTGGTGAAGTTGGTGATTTATCATCTACTAAAAAGAAAAGAAAGAAGAAGACAGCAGATCTAGCAGATTTTGAAAAACAATTAAAAGAGGACGATGATGAAAAGTCAGATGAAGATATATTTGCACAAGAAGCTGAACAAAATGAAACAGAAGTAAAAGAAATTAAAGAAGAATGGCACGATTCAAATCGTGATTATACATATCAAGAAGTAAACTGATAAAATTTAATTCTTTTTAGAAAGAAACAATGATATAATTCATTCTATTATTAATCTTTGATGACTGAAATAATTCTTTACTTGAATAATTAGCTCTTAAGAAGAGTGTTCCAAATACTTCGTCAAAATAATCCTGAACTTGCAGGCGAAAAGAAAAGATACACAATTGTTCCTCCATCAGTACATCGTGATGGAAATAAAAAAACAATATTTGCCAATGTTTCTGATATTTGTAAAAGGTTTCTGTTTGTTCTTTATTCTTTTAGGAATTTGAAGAAATTTATTAAAATAACAATTAACAATTCATCATCATTATTATTAATCAGGATGCATAGACAACCTGAACATGTTATTCAATTTTTGTTTGCTGAATTGGGAACAAGTGGATCGATTGATGGAATGCAAAGACTTGTAATTAAAGGGCGTTTTCAACAAAAACAAATTGAAAATGTTTTACGCCGATATATTGGTACTATTTTATATATTAAAATTACTGTTATGTTTTAATATATTATTTATTCTTATTAGATCAAATACTTATGTATATATATTTATTTATTTATTAATTTATTCTTAAAAGTTGAATATGTTACATGTAAAACATGTAAATCACCAGATACGATCCTTACAAAAGAAAATCGTATTTTCTTTCAACAATGTGAAAGTTGTGGATCTACTAGATCAGTTTCTGCAATTAAAACTGGTAATTTTATTTATATTATTCTTAAAACTTTTGACATATATATAATGATATACATATATAATATATATGTATGTATTTTTCACCCTATAATAAATAACAGGTTTCAAGGCACAAACAGAAAAAAGAGCAGCTCAAAGAAGAGCAGTACAATAAAATTAAAAAAAAAGTTTTTTTTGGTCAAGGATTATTATCATTATCATTATCATTATCATTATCATTATTATTTCTGTTCTATCATAATAAAATTTTAGTATATTATTTTCATCTTTTCATTGATTTCAAAATAATTTGTTCCACTATCTCTATAATTTCATTTGATCATTAAATAAATTAATTATTTAGGTTTTATTTTTTTTTGCTCAAATAATTGTGCTGTTTGAGGTAATAAATATAATTCTTCTTTCTTTCTCCTTTAAAAAGATGATCTGCTTATTTTCAAGTATAATAAAAGAAATTTTGAAGAGAAAAATAAAAGTGGAAATGGAAGTGGAAGTGGAAATGAAATGGTCATATGTATGTAGATATTATATTTCTAGGATAGTAGAGGTTGACGCTCATCATCTTCATCATCTAAAATATTTATTTTAAATAATAAAATAAAAAAATGATAATAGAGTATTATGTAAGTTAAAATGCCTTTAATTTATTTTTATTTAATTAACCAACTATTTAATCTATTATCTATTATTAATTATTAAATTATTAAATATTATTAAATTATTATTAATTATTATTAAATTACTAATTATTTATATTATAAATTAGATTGATGTTTTTGTATGAAAATTTTCAAAAAAAAAAAAAAAAATTTAAAAATTTAAAGATTTTTTTTCGGACCTTTTGTTCTATAAGGAATTCGAAGACACTGAATCTTTAGATGAGCACAGAATCTATCAATCACAAGGAAAGCCCAATGAAAATAGGCGATCGTGGCAAAAGCGAAGTATGCCCATAGATATATATATTCAGCAGTTTCTGATAAAATTTCTTTACTGTTTGTTATTGAAATACACCAGAGTAAAATATAAGATATTATAATTAACAATAACGTACTATTTTTTATTGTAATAATAAGAAAGAAATACTTACGTCCCAAAGAAACGAGGAAAATTGGTAAGGACGGCACCTAAAAATAAAGGTATTAGAAGAACGGTGTACATGGGAAATGGCATTTTAGTTACGTGAGCCAAAATGATCTTGGTTGCAACACGTCCAAACACAATCCCGACTGTTAGAGTAAAAAGAATGAAATGTTGATTTTTCAAAATGTATGAATTTGGTGATGAAAGCCATAAATATCCACAGAATGAATACAATACTATTGCAAATAATTGAGGAAGTGTTGCCAAAAAAGATTTATCCTTAGCTTTACATGCTACATATACATTATACAAGCTACAATGATAATAATAATCATGTGGTTATTATGAATATCATTATCATTAGTGTTATTTTAATATATCATAATCCACATTATTATTTATAAATCTTTACTTACCATGCGGGAATATGGATAATAAATACTGTTATGGTTATTGCAATAATCATCAAATCCATTAGTTTAGTGCTAGCCGGTATGAAAGATGGCACAAGTTCACCAAATATATCATGTAATTCTTTCATCCACAATTGTGGTCCTATAAAAAACACAATCAACCCAAGAATTCAAAAATAAATATTTCTTCCAAAAATTAAAAATAAACTTACCAACAATTGCAGATACGCATATAGCAATACAAGCAATTATAATGCCTTCAGTTGGACCATTGAAATAACCTAAATATAAAGTACCAGTGTGATATTCTTCCCATGTAGACATGTAGAACGGAACTGTTAGTGAAAGTAGAAAATAAGCAGCATATCCGGAATGTCCTAAACCAAATGATGCTGCCAGAACTATAGATTCCAAAGAACAATTCAATGCATCACATCCATGATCAAACAATTCTCCGAGTGGTGACGAAGTTCCCGTTCTTCTAGCTTGTTTACCATCCACGTTATCAAAAGTTGAATAAAGCCATAATCCAACTGGGAAGCTGGAAATTAATGTTATGATATTTACAGAATTATTATTAATCGATCAATACTTCAATAAAAATTAAAAATTATTAACTAATTAAGTAACTGATCAATTGATTATTATTATTGTTACCTCCAATATAACCAAGTAGGTCCAGGACCAACAAGATCAGGAATCCAAAAAATAACACACAGCATATTTATAAAAACAAATCCTAATCCACATAGTGTAATTAAATTAGGTCTAGTTAAAGAAATGATTCAATTAATATTTTAGCAAATATATTGATCAAATATGATAAGCATTTATAAATAATAAGTATATATGATATGAACTCACGCCATCCATAGCGGGAATAGTTCTATTGCCCAATTCCAATATGGTTTTAAAATATAATTTGAAGTTGGCGATTTGTCAATGGCTGAATATTTATAATACTTTAAGTTGCTAAGCGCAACTTCACCAATATAATCCGACTCTATTAAATATGTCATTATACTAATAATAATGCTATCAATTTATGCGTGGATTTAAGAGATCTTATAAAAGATTTCGTTTCGTGAAGAAATTACTTTAATAATTAAATGGATGGGAAGACGTGACAATAAGAAAATAAACAACTTAAATATAAAAGTTCCCTTCTATAACCAAAAAAAAAAAATAAATAAATAAAGGAAAATTTTTTAAAAAAAAGTCGAATCCTTTTTTATACTTTTAAATTTAAATCATTCTGCTAACCAATAATTACTTAATGTCTCACGTGTTAGCATTTAAAAAATCTATTACACAAGAAAAAAAAAAATCCCCACAAATTATTTCTTTTGTATATAACAAAACGATATCACATGCATAAATTGAATTTTGATTGTATCACATCTAATAAACAGTAATGTATATAATAAACCCCAAAAAATTTAAAATTTTGATGGGGTTGATTTTCATCTATGCATGTGTAAAGGTAATTTAAAAGATGATCGATTAACACAATATTAAATAAATTTATATTTTTATTTATAATAACAAAAAATAATTAAAATAAAATTAAATAAAAGAGTTCTACATGTAAAAAAATCATCCGCTAAGTTTCCCAGCATAATATGCCAACAACATTGAAGCAAACATTAATCCAACTTGTTGTGAATTAAATCTTAATGATTCAGTGAATGATGCAAAATGATCATTTAAGTTATTAATATTGTTAATGCTAATTCTTCGCACATCTTCTCCTCCTTCACCTGTAGTTGTTGTAGTTTTAGTCAAATGTCTAAATATTTTTTCTTCAATTATTTTTTCCTCTTTATTTTCATTATTATTATCACTATAATTCTACAAAATAAAATGTGGGATTTAGAGAAACATGCGATTAAATAAGTTACCAATGATTAATTAATTAAAGACAATAATATCTTTACCTTTAATTGGATTTCTGATGGTTCAACTAATGTTTCTTGATGATTTTCAGTAGTTATATTTGATGCAATATTATTTGTGCCATCGTTATTATAATCATTATAATCACTATTATTGCTGTCCAGTGTTGAAAGCGTTGTAGATCTTGTTGATGTTTTGAAACTTGGAGATGAAGATGAATGTATTGAAGTTGATGTAATATTTTGGTTTATAGATTCTGATAAAATTACAGAATCCTGCTTCCGATCCTGATTTTGATAATTTGATTCAGGTGATAATGTCGAAGATGATGATGATGATGACGACGACGATGATGGTGATGGTGCAAGAGGAATTGATTTTCCACCATTATAAGTAACATTTACTTTTTTAGATGTATTTTTTTTAATTTTAATTTTCAATACACTTGAATTCTTATTGACCTCATTTTTAGATGGAAATGTGATACGAGCCACATCAACTTTATTCGGTAATAATTCAACCTTTACGGTTACAGGTTGAATAGTCAACTCATATCCATTAGGATACATCTTTCTGGAAGTTTTTAACTCAGTCACTGCATTACTAAAAGTATTCACCACCTCAATTTCACAATCAAATGTTTTCGTGTTGAACAAACATGATTTCATCGAAGTTTGTGATGTTGATTCTCTAATATACGGTGGAAATCCACTTTTTTGTAACAACTCATCAATCTTAACAAGTACCATTGGTGTCTGAATGGAAACTTGTTTGAGGATTGAGTAGGGAATTGTTTCAAGTTTAATGTCGATATCCACAATGTATTTTATATCCACATATTTTGTAAATCCATTATCATCAAATTTCGGTATCAATTCAAATCCTGCAAATTTTAAATTTGCTCTGACATGTTTTCTTGTTTCTGGAATTAATTGGTCAACGACTGATGTTGATACAAATCTAACTATTCCAGTCTCAAAATCATGTTCCGTCGATGACACCAACGATAAATCTCTCCCACTAAATATTATAAAAAGAATATTAATATTTATTATTATTATTATTATTATTATTAAAGTATGTATATATGTATATATATATAAACATAAACAAACAAACATATATATTACCTTATTGGAAATGTGCCTTTCATAGTAGTTTTGACTAGAATATCAAAATGATTCAATCTCTCCACTACAACGCCGTCTTCAAATCTCTCGTCCCATACCTTTCTCATTTCTATATCAGATATAATTGACAAAATATCTTCCGCGGTAAATCCACCAGTGATTCTTAATTCACCTCGCATTATTAGTGTAGGTTTGCCATCAGCATTTTTAGTGTATATTTTTAAACCATTGTTATCCGAATGGAGTTCCCATCCACTCAACGACTTTGCTTGTGATTTGAAACTCTTCATTGCTGCACGTAATGTCTTGGAATGACGATGTGGATTTTTATTCTTTTCAGGAACTTTAGCATCTATGCTTTTTGAAAATGTAATACTTGGAGTTTGATTTGCGATTGGTGTCGAAGTAGCTGGGTTTGAAGTAATGAGAATTGATTTTGAATGAATTTCAGGTATAATGTTATCGGCATGATTGGAACTTGTGGTGTTATTATTATCATCATCATTAATAATATCGTTAGTGTTATTAATATCGTTCTCGTTAATACTATCATTTCCGTTATTAATACTATCATTCCCGTTATTAATACTATTACCAATATTATTAATATTGCCTAAATTACCATTACTACTATATTGTTCGCTAATTTTTTTATATTCTCTGTCATCTTCCTTATGGATGTAACTTGTAGGTCTATTATATATATATATATATATATATTAATACCAAAATTATAATGTTATAATTTTTCTTTCCGAAAAAAAATAAAAAATTTTGTACTTACGGTAAATCGTTATTAATGTTTGACGAAATACTTGGAGCATGAGAATGAGATTGTGAGGGCTCAACATTACTACTTGGGGCATTGATGAACATAGTTGGGGGTCCATTTTTTCTTAGATAAGTTTCAATGGTATGGATGACCAAAGGACGTCGAGACAAATATTTTTTAGCAAGAACTGATGGAATCCAACCTTTGACATTGGTTTGAAGAATATAATTAACTTTTGTGACTGGCGGATTGTATGATAATGGTTCCAGAATCCAACCGTTAAGAAGAAGACGAGCACGTATTCTGTTTGCGATGTGGGGTATTTTTGGTGTGTTGATCGATGTTGATACAAAATAAATTTTCCCTTCATATGCGCACTCTATCTTTTCCACAAGTGATAAATCTCTGGCTTTTGATCCGGCCAATGCTTGAATTACCATGTAGGTTAAACTGGTAGTTTCATTCAAATTCGCTACCAAACTTCCTTCCTCGTACCAATCATCCCACAACTTTCTCGTTCCAATAACAGCAAAAATAGATTGTGGAGTAAATCCTTTGATAATGTGTTCACCTCTGAAAATAGGCACTTTGTCATCTTTTGACATATCAGCTTTCGCGTAAACCGCCATCCCGCTCTTGTGTGTTAAAAGTTTTTGCCATCCTGGTTGATCAACCACCAATTTCAATTTAGCTAAAGCATCTTCTGCTTTTTTGATATGATAGGAGGTAGTTGATCTGTTTAAATCGAGTGATGAAGCAGTTGGGGAATTGCTATTATTTTCTTCATTATCGTCAAAATGCATAAATTCTTCTTCGTTATAATCCTTTTCATAAAAAAGGTCTTCACTAGATGACTGTTTATAAAGGTGTTTATAACCCATATTATTGTTTGAATTAGACGACTTATTAGACCTAATGGAATTATTAGAAGCATTGGTGTTAAATTTAGAATGAGTATTGGTTATAGTTGTGAAATTTGCCGTATTAGGTGTAGTTTTAGTTGCAGTTGTTTCTGCCATTTTTCTAAATTATCTATTAAAATGTTTAAATTTTGAATTTTAAAAATGTTTTAAAAAAAATTTTTTTAATAAAGGGGAAGTTATCAAATATGATTGATTATTAATTAATATCAATATCATATAATCAATATAATGATATATAGTAATGTTTTAAAGGAGGGAATGTTTTTTTGATAGTGTAAAGATGTTTTAATTGAAAAAAATTTTTTTTTTTATATTTTTATAATTTCGTTCGGCCATGAGTGTACATTTTTTGTTTTACAATATCGGTTAACAGATATATAATAAATAGTTTTCATGTGAAAATCTAATTTAATTAATTTCACATATATGGGGGGCCTTTTCAATAGAGTGAATTGGGTTTCCCGGACCATTTTTCACGTCCTGCATGTAAAATTTTGATTAACTGAAGTTTATACATGTATGTATGTACATTGGTCACGTCTATGCACTAATACAACTCTTAACTAGTAAATGCAGATGATTTTTCACCATCGTTCTAAAAAAAGTAAAGCTACGGAAATTAGAGATCATCAATTTATTCCCTTCCCCCCGCATTATTAGCGATCACATGTGATAGCACAATTAATTTTAGTAAGCAGCTTCTTATCTGTTTCCTGCGTGAAGAGAATTTGGGGGTGTGAATTAATGTAACAAAATCGTATGCTATTCATACAGTTATTGAGCACCCGAAACAGTGAGCCTTATTATATTCTTCATTTTGTATCAAAGCGCTGATTGTATGTTTAATATGATTATGACGAAGCTTGGAGATAGCCCCACAAAAGAAATGTATAAATTTGGGATTTGGGAAAATTCCACCGTTATATAATACTGTGAAAATTATATAATATAACCCTTATTACATACAAGAAAATTTCATCCAAGATTCGTTGTTCTATAATCAGCCAATTAAAAAGGAATTCTTCACCAAACACCCCATATTTTATTGGTTAATTTCAAATTTCAAATTTCAATTTCACTCATATTTTTATATATGACAATAAAAAAAAATGATAATATATCTTCAATTTATATTACTATTTCCAATGTTATTTTATAATTTTGTCGATGCATACAGACACTTATCCATTGAATCATTCTCCCTATTTATTAATACATATAAATCAGAAGAACAACAATCATTTATAGATACTTATTTGAAACCAATTTTAATACCAAGAGTTTCTGGCACAGAAAATAGCCGAAAAGTTCAAAATTTTATTATTAAAAATTTTAATAAACTTGGTTGGGAAGTTGAACAAGATAAATTTAAAGATCAAACACCATATGGTAAAATAGAATTCAATAATATCATTGTAACAAAAAATCCAAATGCTTCAAAAAGATTGGTATTGGCTGCTCATTATGATTCAAAACTTATTATGGAGAAGACACCAGGTGATGATAGGAAATATGTTGGTGCAACAGATTCAGCTTTGTCATGTGCTATTTTAATGCATCTAGCTAATAAATTAGATCCATTTTTAATGAAAAAAAATGACAATAAAACTACACTTCAATTGATTTTTTTTGATGGTGAAGAAGCATTTGTAAACTGGTCTGCAACTGATTCTTTATATGGATCAAGGTATAATAAATAAATTTTTCTAAAAAAAAAATTTTTAATTCAACATTTATAAATAACATTCACATACACATATTATTAATATATATTAAAAAGACACTTGGCAGAAAAATGGGAAAATACATATACCAAAAATCAAAAATCAATGTTAGATGGTATTGAAGTATTAGTATTACTTGATTTATTAGGTGCAAAAGAACTAAGTTTGGTGAATTTTTATCCAAAAACTTCATGGATGTTTAAAGAAATGGCAAAAATTGAAAGACAATTACGAAATTTAAAATTACTTAAAACATCCAATACTGCTACAAACAACAATAAAATGATTTTTGATGAATATTCAATATACACCTTTAGAGCACATATTGATGATGATCATATACCTTTTTTAAAAAGGAATGTACCAATATTACATTTGATTTCTTATCCTTTTCCTGATGTGTGGCATACTTTAGATGTAGGTAGTTTTTATTTTTATTTTTGGTTTTATTTTGGTTGTAATTTTTTACTTGATTATTTATTATATATACATTCATTCATATAGGATGATTTTTCAGCAATTGATCTAAATACTGTGCATGACCTGAATTTGATTTTCAGACTATTTGTAGCACAATATTTAGACATAGATCCATCATCATCTGTAATAAAAACTCATCAAGAGTTATAAATTTAAAAATTAATATGTTTTGTTCTTACTCAATGATCACAATTTTCTTTTCTGAAATTATCAAAAACCAGGCAATGTGAACATGACATCTCAAGATTCACTCACTTTAACAAATACAGATTTGCACAATTATTCAATCCTTGAAATATTTAATTCTTTTTTATAACTAAAGTTATTTTTTTATGCTTCCATTCAATAGATTTTCCTTTATTTGTTTATTTATCAATAATTATCCGGTTTTTTGTGACTTGGGAGTATCTTTAAGCTGTATTTTACACACAATTTTTTTGATTGAACATTTACTTGTATTCTTTATAGTTTAAGAACATCTACCTGTAATAATAAGATACAAATACCCTAAATGACATTCACAAAACATTTATTATTTTGTTACCTGGAAATTCATCAGAATGTTATCTTCAGAAAATTGTTCCATGTCATCAAATGTTGTAGGAATTTGATATAAATATATATATGGAAATGTACTGTATACAAATATACCCATCAAACCCTTTTACTAATTAGTTTTATTATGGCACTTACTTTGCGTTGTACTGTGTACACCCTTATGATGTTGCAGGGAACTTTTTTCTGACAGTTTATTTACAATTCTCATTTGCATTCCTAGCAAGTTTTATATTATCATCTAGTTCTTTAGTGGTTGATGCTTTCCTTCCTTTAGAAACCCCAATTAACATAATAACAAATTTATTATTTTTATTTATTTAGGAACTTTTATCAAACCATCAAACTTGTGAGATTTGATAAATATATTGATTTAATGCTGTACCACATACATACAGAACACCTTGATGCATTTGAAATAGTCTATTAAAAATATATATGATTGTATCAACAGAGTATGTCCTTTCAAGATTCATTGCTTTTGATTCTATATTAGTTGGAGCCTCCAACCTTACAGAACTATTGATTAGCAATTATTAGCAACTTTTGCGAAAAATATATCTCACACAAAAATAACTTACTAATGTTTAATTGGACATGAATCAAATTGACCTTCAAAAAATGATTTTCTTACTAAACTATGAACTATCACGTGATTGATCACAAAATTTTTCAAACTCGTAAGAATCTCTTTATTTAATATTTTTTTTCATATAATCGATCTGTTCTTTCTTCAGCTTTTGTTGTATCTGTTCCTTAACAATTTTCATGTCAATTATTCCATTTGAAAAAACCCAAATCCATATATGTTTTTCTCATCCTAGTATCTTCAATTTTATAATCATAGAATGTTTCAACTAAATAAATCTCTAATTGATATCTCATTCATCATCAGTCAAATTTTTTAGTTCCTGAAAGAAAGAAGAGTAATTATATTTATTACCTCAAACAGCACAAGGTCCATTACTACTATATGTTGATTATCATCATCTGAATACTCATATTCAAATTCTCTGCCATAGGCTCTCCTATCACAATAGGAGAATGGTAATTCAGAAAATTTCAATTTATTAATAGAAAATAATAAATATAACTTGCAGATCTTAGTTGTTGTTGTTATTATCATCAAATTTATATTGTCTTTTAATACTAGTTATTGTAGTTATGATAGTGTGAATCTCTTTTTCCTCATGGTTTTTATTTAATGCATGTAAAGAACAATTCAACTATTTAAAACATTAAAATCAAGTCCTTACAAAATGTAAAAATACAAATGATGATTCGCTAACCTTGACAGACAGATTCGATTATTAAAAGTTATGATGATGATTTTCATCCTCAAATAAAAAAAACTATGTTAATATTAATATGCTTTAAAACTAAATTAGGTTAAACGGAGCCTAACCACCAGTGAGGCAGATCCCCAGCGGCAACATGGTAATATATAATTAAAATGAATCAATTTTCAATATTTACACATCCCAAGGAAGGCGGACTCTGCTATCACAAACAAAGCGGACTAAGCCTGTTTACTCAGGGTTTTGCACTCGACCCCTCTCAAAATTAACACAATTTAAATCATCTGACGAAATTATTTTTTCAAGTGCTGCCTTATAATTAAAATGTTCAACAACCCTATCACCTGTGAAGCTATCTGCATCTTTTCTAAATTTCTAAATTAGTGACCAATCAATATGTTCTTTGAAGTAAGCTTCTATTTGTGAACTGCTGGAGAAATTACTTATATATATTTCGCGTAAAAAGAACAAATTTGTTATCAATTTATGAAAATAAGACATGTTAATTCATTTATAAATTTGATTTGTTGATTAGCATTAAGTTTTCCAATAATCGGACTTTGAATGTTATAATAAGCTTGATCAGGTGCAAAAATTTGTCCCGCAGTATAAAAATCGATGCGCGTGCTAACCAAATTTGGTAGTTATTTGCGTTATTTATCCAATTTGGTTAGCGTCTCACATTGATACAGTCAAACCTCGATAAGCCGAACCACTGTAAACCAATTTTCGCTTTATAACGATACAAAATTGGTTAACCAAAAACATAATTAATAAAATTATCTTGTTTATAAGATAATTTGATAAACTGAACTTGAAGATTTGTTTGATGTTGATGGTTATAAAATTCGTCTTATAGTGTTATTACTAATTATAATTGTGAATCATCCATCATAAACCGAATTTTGATAAGTCGATCCCATCTTTGTGATTCGGCTTATCGTAATAAAAATATGGATTTTTAAAAAAATTTTTTTTTTTCTAAATGAAATCACAATTTTTCGAGGCGCAGTCGAGTTCTATTTATATAAAAAATCATCAGAATACTTGTCGAATCAAATAATAATAAATAATAATGTCGGACACAGAAGAAGTCGTCAATCAAAAAACCCAAGAGGAAGAGGAAGAAAATACTGAAGAAGTAATTGACAATTTAAAAGTTTATCTATTATATATAATAAAAATAGGTTATATTGAAAAGAAGTCATTTATCATGTAAAATAAATATATTTTTCTAGTTTACATTTGACCACACTTTAAAAAAGAAAAAAACAAACAAATCAAAAGTAACATTCAAAGACGATGAACAAAATGACGAAGAGAAAGAGAAAAATCTAGAAAATAAAAAAGGTTCGTTTCTTGATAATTGTAATGTATTATGATCTTTGATTATTTTTAAATTTTATGATATAAGACAATATTTATATTGATATATACAGAACAAGTTGGGACCGAGGATAAAATTGATGATGATGATGATGAAGCAGCAATATTTGATAATATGAAGAAAAAGAAAAAAAAGAAAACTGTTGATGTAAATAATAAATAATAGATGTAATAATTATCATATAATAATAGTAATAATGAATTCCATTCTTTTTTTTTCTCTCCTGAACATTATAAAATATGTTGCATGTATATTTATTAGAAAGATAAAGCTGAAGAGGTTGTCGTAGATGGTGGTGAAGTTGGTGATTTATCATCTACTAAAAAGAAAAGAAAGAAGAAGACAGCAGATCTAGCAGATTTTGAAAAACAATTAAAAGAGGACGATGATGAAAAGTCAGATGAAGATATATTTGCACAAGAAGCTGAACAAAATGAAACAGAAGTAAAAGAAATTAAAGAAGAATGGCACGATTCAAATCGTGATTATACATATCAAGAAGTAAACTGATAAAATTTAATTCTTTTTAGAAAGAAACAATGATATAATTCATTCTATTATTAATCTTTGATGACTGAAATAATTCTTTACTTGAATAATTAGCTCTTAAGAAGAGTGTTCCAAATACTTCGTCAAAATAATCCTGAACTTGCAGGCGAAAAGAAAAGATACACAATTGTTCCTCCATCAGTACATCGTGATGGAAATAAAAAAACAATATTTGCCAATGTTTCTGATATTTGTAAAAGGTTTCTGTTTGTTCTTTATTCTTTTAGGAATTTGAAGAAATTTATTAAAATAACAATTAACAATTCATCATCATTATTATTAATCAGGATGCATAGACAACCTGAACATGTTATTCAATTTTTGTTTGCTGAATTGGGAACAAGTGGATCGATTGATGGAATGCAAAGACTTGTAATTAAAGGGCGTTTTCAACAAAAACAAATTGAAAATGTTTTACGCCGATATATTGGTACTATTTTATATATTAAAATTACTGTTATGTTTTAATATATTATTTATTCTTATTAGATCAAATACTTATGTATATATATTTATTTATTTATTAATTTATTCTTAAAAGTTGAATATGTTACATGTAAAACATGTAAATCACCAGATACGATCCTTACAAAAGAAAATCGTATTTTCTTTCAACAATGTGAAAGTTGTGGATCTACTAGATCAGTTTCTGCAATTAAAACTGGTAATTTTATTTATATTATTCTTAAAACTTTTGACATATATATAATGATATACATATATAATATATATGTATGTATTTTTCACCCTATAATAAATAACAGGTTTCAAGGCACAAACAGAAAAAAGAGCAGCTCAAAGAAGAGCAGTACAATAAAATTAAAAAAAAAGTTTTTTTTGGTCAAGGATTATTATCATTATCATTATCATTATCATTATCATTATTATTTCTGTTCTATCATAATAAAATTTTAGTATATTATTTTCATCTTTTCATTGATTTCAAAATAATTTGTTCCACTATCTCTATAATTTCATTTGATCATTAAATAAATTAATTATTTAGGTTTTATTTTTTTTTGCTCAAATAATTGTGCGCGTATATTATTGTTACTATTGTTGTTGATCATTATCATCATCTTCTTCCCTCATCTTTGCCGCCTCCACAATTAGTGCACTGTAACAGAATTCAGAATATTACAATCAAAAAGAGAACACCAATTTCGAATAAAATATAGGATAATGATGAATCAAAATTATGACATAGAGTTAGTCTTTGATCACATACACAAATGTGATTCATTATCAAAATAGTTTGATTGGCAAATATAATAAAATGAGAGATATTGGGTTAAATTGATCAGTTAATGGGAAAAATTCTTGAATTCAAAGAAATGTGTATGTAATATTTCGAATACAACAATGAATGCAATCACTAATACTAATATTGCATCTTTTTATAAATCGCCAAGTCTAACAAAACAGTCTATTTGAAACTCTAACTTTCCTTGCTTTTGAGAATTGAGAATGTATGTTCTGATGACAGAAAGAAAAATAGTATTTCACGAGATGACTAAGAAAAAATGCGTGGTGATCATATCAACATTGATGTGCGGCTCATCAAGTCAACTATTTTTTAAACCTATTGAATTTCGAACTTATGTTTAAAGTTGATGTTATGATTATATAATAATATATTCCTCTTTATTCCTATACATTATGACGAATATTTTTTGTATTTGATCATTGAATCTCTACATCTCTATATCCTCTTAAGTTCTCACGTTCTCGACTATATAAAGAACCTCGAGGAACAATGTGTAGCAAAGCAATGTAAAACAATTCGAATATTAGAGATATTACGATTGTCTTTTTAATATAAAATTGGTCGAATGCTTATATTGCAATGGGTAACCATTTCATATATATATATATATATATATATATATTACGTAATATTAATAAGCTATATTATATATGAATAGAAGCCATAGTAAGAATTTAATTTTACATGGCGGAATCAATTGGAAATAATCGAATTTTTCTTTAAGTGTCTCGCTAATTCTAATACTTTATGTGATATTGATTTTAATAATTTACGAATATTATTTCAAATATGGATTTATTTAGTGACAAGTATTATGATAATACTTGCCACTAGGGGTTGGCACCGTTAACCGGTTAAGATATTTTTTTAACCGGTTAACCACCATTTATTAATTTTTTTTTATATATTACAGTCAAACCGGACCTCGCCACAACACATTTCTTGTTACAACGAATTTAAGTATTGTCCCCTTATTAATATTATTTAAAAAGTTTGTCATAATAACAACGGATTCTACTACTAATAAATAAATTTGTTTCACGGATTTTTGATGAGGTCTTTCTATATGTCCACAGCAGATTCACGTGACATATAAATGTCCAAATTACCAAAATTGATAGAGGAAAACTGCAATTCTCCCTTTGGAAAATGAAATATCTAATAATGAAATTGAAAATTCAAGAAATATAGTCGAAGAGATTTCAAAATGATGTTAATAATATAATAGTTGTTGAGAGTAACACTATGTCTAAAGTTTCAACGAAAGATGCCGTAATTTCCTTTGAGATAGCTTTTAATTTTCTTCAACAAGGTGATTTAGAAATAGATTATAAAGAATTTAAAGCATTTAAACCGTTGAAAAAAGTGAAATTATTAGATAATATAACCAAATATTACATCCTATTTCAACAAATAATTTTCATTTCCGTATGTATTATTCATTTATTCATTTATTTATTTCTATATTTAGTTTATTAATTTATTGCACTATACCAAACCTCTCTATAACGAATTTCCCTTTTGTCGCCCGTCTCCGATTCAATTTTTTATAATTAATTTCTCCCTATAATGAACAAAAGCAGAAAAATGCATATAATGGACAGAGGGTTCGGTATGGAGAGAGAGCTTTGTATTATTAAAAAATTTTTGCCCGATCATCACCAATTTTGCCACTGCGGACTTTTTGTCATAATAATAATAATAATAACGGATTTTTTTGGCTGGAACCATGAATCCGCTGTGGCGAGGTTTGATTGTAATCATTTAGCATCTATTAAGTGTATAATAATAAAATTAAACAGGCGTGTGATTATTTTGTAAGTAATGAACGATCGAATTTACCAGTTAAAAAATTCCACGTGACTAAATTAATCGGTTAACCGGTTAACTCTTAATTTTAACGGTTAATTAACCGGTTAAAGAATTTTTGCACAGTGCCAACCTCTACAAAAGATACACCCAAAGGTCTTTCTAGGAGAGTGTTTATATGGGTCTGTTTAGTATTTTGTCCTCGTGATGGTGAACATACAAAAATGTTAAAATGTCAGTTTGATATCGTGATGATATGGTATATTGAAAATCATTAACATAAATAAACTAATCAGACCTCACTGAACAAAAAAAAAATATACGTGATGATATGGTCGTTTTCACCAAATTTCATCAAAAAAATGATCAAGGTGGTCTTGATGGTAATAATGAATCACTAAATATCCCATGTCCACGTGATAAAGAACATCAAGGAGCTTATGATGACATTATATCTTATTTGAGTAAACGACCAACACCATGTATTACAAAAGAGTTTTATTTACAAGTTAATTCATCCAATTCAGGCTAGTTTTTTATTTATATTTCACTTTTCATGGTGGCTAGTTTTTCAAAACTAGTGCATCTAATAAATTTTATGATTTTAGCAATCAATGATGATGTATGGTATCTTGATCATAAAATTGGAACTGAGAAAATCAAGAATTACATGAAGACAATATGTTTCGATGCTGGTATAAATCTAAATGGAAGAAAAATAGTCAACCATTCTGGTCATGCTACTAGTCTAAATTGGTTATATCAAAGTGGTGTTGATGACACACAAGTGATGACAATCTCTGGTCATAAAAGTCTCAAGGGCGTGAGATTATATATTGCACCCACTATATATCAAAAAGCTAGTAAAATAAGCAATGTTCTTCAAATGGCATTAACACTGCAAGAATCACCAACTTCGAATAAAACACCTCAAAAAAATACAGGTTCAGACGTAAGTCATTTTAAATCTTCTAAAAATTAATATTTACATATATATTTTATTTTTTATATTTTGCATTTTCTTTAAAAACATGTTAAATTTATCGATTCTTTTGATGATGAAGAGCCTGAAGATATTGAAGATGAGGATAATTCTGATGTAAATATATATATATATATATATATATATATTTCATTCATTCAAAATAATCTTATTTCCATTTTTTCAAACAGGAGCTGGATGACATGAGTGATAAAGGCAGTGGTGTTAAATCATTAGGTGTAAGTATATGATAATATGCACAGAAGTATACGGATTTCTATTTTATTGTATTAATTATATTATATTATTTTAGAAATTTACACATGTTACTTGACCATATAAAAATAAACCATTTCACTCACCCTTAAGAGAAATCGTCAATGATGCTATCAATAACAACACTCAAACAATAAATAGAGATCTTTCTAATAATAACAGCAACCAAACCAATAATATTAATGTTAAAAATATTTATTATAAAAATTGCTACATAGTTAATAAATGAATTGATAAAAATAAGTTGATAATATTTTATTCAAAAAACATGAAAATTTTTTTAACTAAAAAAAAATAATAAATGATAATAATAAATAATAAATAATAATAAAATAACAATAAAAACATTCTTATTGCTTGTTAAAACACTACTAAATATAAAAATTGGCATTCCAAAATTTCCAACTGACATTCCAAAATTTCTTGTTTATTACAGTCAAACCTCGTTTCAACGGATCTATGGGACTGACCACCTAAATCCGTTGAAACGAAAAATCCGTTGAAACGAGATAATGATCTACAGGGTCAACAGGAAAATTTTAATAATAATAATAAAAATATAATAAAAACATTAACAAAGGTACCTAAAATCATGACAATTTCAGAAAGCTCCATGCAGATTTACTGTTGTCAACCTATAAACTTCACTTCTTGTTCATCTCTGCAACTGAACTTGATGGACTTGATGGGAAAGAACTTTCAGTATATAAAGCACCCAAAGAATGTTTATGCAAAGTTTCACGCATATTTGTTTGTGTAATTTTTATTCACATTAATGAGTATTTTAAAGTACTTTTTCAATTAATTTTGTTGGTTGCACAATATAAATATGATCGTCACTTTATGTCGCATTTAGTGATAAAATCGAAATTCCACTATTACTATGCTCCTTTCCTTACAATACTCTTTTTCATTTTCAGAAAGCTCCTTGATTTTCTTGACTAATGAAAAATAATCGTCTTTTATACTTTCTTTATCAGAATTAGCATTAGAATTATTACGCATTTCATTATCAATTTTAAATACAAAAGCCTGTCTTTCTCTTGATAACGATAATAACAATTTATTATGTGACATTATGTAAAAATATAAAATATAAAATTCAAGAATAACGGTTACATTATTTCCCTTTTATTTGCAGAGAATTGAATGATGTGCAACAAATAATTTTTCGTACATTTTTTTTTCCCAACAGATTAATTAATTATTAATATTAATTGATAAATTGAAAAACGAAAATTGCTTTAAAGATTATCATAACCAAACTCTAGTGATCGATTCATCGTGATTCAACGATAAAATAAATTCTTAAAAGTGATAAAAATAGAAAACAAAATTAAGACTTACAAAAATATGCACCAAAACCTGTCTTATTGTGCTATGTAGAGGTCTTTCTAAGTATATACCAATATTGAACAACTTATGTTATTTCAAACTCGCACACTAAAGACAGTTCAAACACATTATTAATATTAATATTATTGCGTATCACTATTACGCGTAGTTAACCTCAAAGTGAAAAATTCGAAAAAAATCAATTCGACATAACTCGTATGTATGTAAAAAACAATTTGATTTTTTACATTTTATGGAATTTAATAATAAAAGAATGGTTTTAATTTGTAAAAAAGAAGAGGAATTTTTAATTTGAAAGAAAAATATACAGAAAAGATAAGTAATTTAATTAATTAAAATGTCTAATTCAATTATAAAATTTGTAAACTTCCCAGATAATTATTCTTCTTGCATCATTGCAATATACACACAATGACATAATAATTCTTTATTCGTCCCCGGGACACATAATTTGGAACTTTTGATAATTCTGTTTTATCATTACCATTATTGCTGTTTGTATCAAGTGTTTTTACTTACTTCAAATGTTTTAATTACGTCAAGAGCTTTTACTTTAGTCAAGCGGTCAAAATGGCCTTGGTGAGGAACTACCTTTAGTCAATACTTTAGTTACGTCAATTACTAAAGTCAAAAGTTTAGTAATACATCATTAACTTGTACCTAAAAATCTTCGACGAATCTGTAATCACGTTTAATGGTGCCATATAATTGTAAATAAACAAAGTTTACTCTTTTATAAAGCTCGATGGCTTCTATAAAATCCTTTTCATTCGCCTGTTATTAAGACTGTGATCTCCCGCCCTGAATAGACATCACGGTACTATTGACCCAAGGCATCTTTTATTTAAAATAAAATGATATTTATAATTATTATCATTATCATTATTATTGCTAATGCTGATATTATTTACTCTCCTACTTTTTAGCAAAGTCAAAGTTATGGAATGTACATTATTATTATTGATCACGTTGTACCAGATACCAGATCCAAGGATTTATGCTGTGTGACAATCTGTTTGTTAACCACAATCGGTTATTGGAATCTATGAATATCAAAAAAAAATAAAAATAAAATTTTGTTGAGGTCAATTGATTTTATATCGCGTAACTTTACAGAAATCGGTGAATATGGTTTCATAAATGTGATTATTTGTCATTACTTAAAAATAAAAAAAAATTACTATTACGATTTAATTGAAATCACAAATAAAGTTGATCGTGAATACTTGCACGTTCTTTCGATGTTGTGGAAGAATGAAATAAAATCTTCTTGAAAGACAAAAATTTTACAAGAATATAAATACATGTAGAAAAAATTGCAGTAAATTCAAAAACTCCACCAAATTCTTTTAAAAAAATGAATTATCATTCTCCAGCACCATTATTATTATTATTATTATTATTATTATTATCGTTATCATTAAAAGCTCTTTTTAATATTACAAGTGTTTCTTCCTTGCCAGCACCCACCATTAAATATCAAGCTGGTAATAATATGTTTGTAATTAATCTTGATTGTCAAAGTGCCAAAGTAGGTTTTTGTGATAAAGTTAAAACAAATTTGGAATGTGACAGGACAAATTATTGTTAATACTATAATATTAGAAAAGCCAGTTATAGTGCAAATCTCCTTTAAACCATTAACTCTGGGTTTAATAGGTAATAATAACGATAATAATGATAATAATAATAAATTTGCTTTATTTTTTAAAAACAATAATAAAATTTTCTAAATTTTCTTCTTAGGTCATACATGCAGGACCATCTATATTGATTGGATTGAAAGACGGATATGATGTGGTCCACAATCATTAGTAAAACAATTCGGATTTACGGCTCCCTCAAAATATTTACCTACCGACATAGACGCAGAATTTAACACCGATTTTGATTTTTGGTTTGAAGATGATGCAACACCAATCACACACCAACTCAAATGGATTTTACACAAGTGGCATTGCACTAATTTATACATGGCTTGGGATTTTTATCGTCATGGGGATCATATCAACCATCAAAAGTAACAGAATTGATACCTACTATCAAATTCGAGGGCATATTCTATATAGATTTGTAGTATCATCATCAACCGGTAGGCCATTAAGCAAATCGACGCCGAATTAAATACTTTTGCACTCAAAGGCAGACAATTTGTTTCGGAGAATGATTTTTTTTGCCAAGTTTAAAGCATGCACTCAATATAACGTTGCAGCTGATAATGTTAACAACTGTCACAACATCTTTATCACTTGACTTCCTTGCAAAAAGGTTTAGATTTCAAACAACTGTAAAAAACGATACTGTAAATTGTCAATCTTTTTATTTGGAAACTAGTTTACAACCATACGTCGGAACGTCAAGACTTAGTCACGTGATTAAAACCTTGTATTTGAATCCCTAATGACTCATGAACAAGTTCCAGGCAAAACGTCAAAAAATTCGATTGCGATTGATGGAAACTATACCGGAGGAGCAATTGGTCCTAAACTTCAATCTGTTGTTGAATCGATGGGGTATGCAACTGCAAATAATTCAAATCCAGAAATCCAACTCTACTCGAAGAGTCTGTGATTTTTTTTTAGAAATGATTCATTAATAATCAATAAGCTATTGATATTTATTATTAAAATTGCAAAAAACAAAATTTTCCTGCATTCATGTATTTATAAAGAAAAATTTTTGTATTAGATAGCGATTAATGTCTCCCTTTATAATATTATAAACAGTATGGCATTAAATAGAGCATTACCGCTATTCATTACTTATTTATATACAATATATGGTATAATTGTAGCAAGTATTATTATTATTTAAAACTCGCCTATTTAATAATTAATCATTAATAACATTAGATAGTTAAAATATTTTTTAATAAATAACTAGAGGTGCCAATGTTTAAGATGATGGGATGTTATATATTTTTTACTGGGAGAAAGTAAATGCACGAATAATTGAATATGGAGATTAAAGAAAAGTTCAAGTTAGGTGGGTAGTATTATATTTGTTTATCATTATTGTTTATAAAATGCAAAATAAAATTAATAATATATCTATCTATCCGCACACGAAACCACTACATATCCCACTCTTGCATGCATTAGCCGTTTGGCAAGGATCTACAAGAAGACGAGTATCAGAAGATTGGTATTTGAAGGCAGCAGTACGACAAACAAAAGTTATACATTCCGGGTCATCGCCGGTGTTGTTGCATGGTGATCCTTGGTTAAGAAGGCCCTTCGAAGTCTGAGCATCGCATACTTATCCAGGAGAGCAACCATTAGAACATTTATAAATGTGCACACAGTTAATAAATATCAAGATATAAATTTACATAAAAAGTTTAAAGATGATTTTTTGTGAATTTGCAAAAAAATCATTTTCACACTGTTTTAGAATAGATTAAAATACATGCACATTATTCTTTTGAAGAATCCATTTCCACCATTGATGCTCATTGTGCCAACAAAGGCACTAGAGAAGAGAGCTGCAAAGAGCACAATCAAAAGAGTTTGTTTCATTGTTGAAAAATTTGAAGCGTGTAATTAATACTAATGACAAACGAAATAGTTTTTTCTAAAGTGAATTAATTTATTAGTGATTTTTGCAAAAAGTATTATTTATTCATATATTTTTATCTAATCTTAGTTATAGTTTGAACGGTTTGGGTAAAGTTAATTTTTGTATAAAAATTAGAAATTGAAAATTGACGAGAATTTTGCGTGCTTATATAGAAATTTTGATTCCTAACAAATTATTAGATTCACTCAATCCATCTTTTAATAAATTGAATGTTTCGGATTTAATTCGTTGTAAGAACTGAATGATGCAAAGCCCAAGCTTTTCATAATAAATTTCAACGCCGCACCCACTTCAACCGTGATCATTCTCTTTTTTTTTAAAAAAAAGTAATACTTACTCGTTCTGTTTCAACCAGGGTTAGCCATGGTACCGATCCATTGATGTAACATTTTAACCATGTTTTTTTTTTGACGTCAAGTTTGGATGGAAAGTTTCAGTTTATTTATGAATACAAGTAACGAAAATACTAATCTTTCAAATGATGATGATGATTTTAAAATTTAATTCATGTAATAATGTAGACACGTGACAAAAAAAATTGATAAAAAATGATATTTATTATTTAAAATAAACTAAAAAATACTTGGTTGAAATGTAATATATATTTTTGTACAAATAAAATAAGTAGTCGGTTTTGTCTTGTATGTGTGTATATTATACCGTCAAATTATTCAGTACACGAACCAAAAATGAAATAGATTTTAAAGTTGGATCATTACTATCCTGAGTATCCACTTGAAAGTAACGCTCTTCAAGACGTTGTTTAACTGTTGGTAAAATCCTTTCAGAGTGATCTTTGATAAGTGGGTCCTAGATAATAATTTAAAAATTATATAAATTAACATTTACTCGATTTTTCCCTTTCTCGCGTTCATTCATATACATTATGAATTAGTGGTATTCTAGTTTGTTTGTTACCTTAGGATTAAGTTTGATGATAGTTTCTTCCAGCCAATTTAACTTAAATTCTTGATATTTATGAAGATCCATAGATAGGTGGTGAACAAGGGAAAGAATAACAGGCTGAGAAACTAAATTACTCGAAGAATCAAATATAACACTAGGATTAACCTTGCTACATAAACGAAGAATAGATTGTAGGTCATGTGTTGCTAAAATTGTAGCAAAAGCATCATCATAATTTCCCATTTCTAAAAGACGATCAGCAGAAACAGCACTAAGTCCATCAGGAGTGGTAGGCTCAATAGCAGCAAATAATTGAGAGTTAATGTGATGAAGCTGCTGTACTTCTTGTTGTTGTGTTTGTTGTTGTTGTTGTTGTTGTTGTAATACTTGTTGTTGTAGTTGTTGTTGTTGTTGCAGTACTTGTTGTACTTGTTGTTGTTGTTGCTGCTGCTGTGGTGGTGGCGGTGGTGGTGGCGGCGGCGGTAGTGGTGGTGGTATCTGATGCTGATTGTGATGAGAAGGATGCCGTTGAGACGAAGAAGATCTAGCAAATGATGATGGATATTGATAAGGATCTGTCTGAGTAATTGGGGATGTTTGTGAAATATTTGAAGAAGATTGAGGAATTAAAATCCGTTTCAATTCCCCTGATAATGAACGGGCCAATTGATGCTTATAAGTATTAAGAATGAATTAATGAATGGTTAGGGTATAACAATCTCAATAAATATATTTAATTATTTTTATTAAAAAAATTTTTTTTTGATAAAAAAAAAGGATATTCATCAGAGTTTTGACTTGATTGTTTTTGTGGCTGTTGTTGTGGTAATGGTGGTGGTGGTGGTGGAGGTGGCGGCGGTGGTAAAGGTGGTAATTGTTGTTGTGATTGAGGTGGCAATGATGGTGCATACTGTGGCAGTTGTTTCGATGATAGTTCATGATGATTATGTTCAACATGTCTTGTTGTTAAATTAGTAATTAGTTGTTGTGATTGCAAGAATTGTTGCAATTGTTGTACTTGCAAAGTAAGATGATCAACGGAAGTTTGTAATCTTGTTATATTATTTGTAGCATTTTGATCGTGAAGAACTGTTGTTGATGACGATTGTGGAGTGGTTGTACTAATACTAATATCCCGAAGACCAGATTCAAGCATAGAAGTGATTTGATCAAACATTGAATTTGTTGATTTTTCAAATGTTGGAACGATTATGTTTTCAAAGTAATCTCTAAAGTTTTCTTCGATCACTGGTTTTATTGTTTTGGATACTCCTTTAGCTATGGGTTCAATGACTGCATTCTTTGCTAGCATCCTTTGTATTTGATCTGAGATAGATTTTTCTATGGTATTTGGAATACTCTGAATATATAATATAATATAATAGATAAATTATCAGATATCCACAAAAAATTTATATGATTTTTTTAATAAGAATACCTTATTCATTGCTTCAGTTATTCCTCTATGAACATGCTTATCTATTGCACTGTTGACCATCTTACTTAATGACGGAAGAACATTAATTTGAATTTCATTACGAACTGTCGTCTCCAATAATTTTGCAGTGTTTGTACTAAGTGTTTGTGAAACGACTTTTAAAATTGTTTCTTGACGTGACGTTTCAGCTGCTTGATGAGCAATACGATCTTCTTCAATCTTTTGAACTAGTAATATTTCAAAAAAAAAAAAAAAAAAAACAAGTCAAATAAGAGTAAAAAGCATGAAAAAAAATAACAACAACAACAATAATAATAATAATACAAGTATATAATTCATTACATTGTTTTTCCAATTCTTTAGAAAATAGTTTTCCAAGCTTGTTGGAAACAGTATCTTCCATTTTTTTTATTTCTTTTAAAAATGGTTGCATCTGGACTTGGGAAGTCGCTGATGATGATGTGGTTGTTGTAGATGATGATGAAGATGAAGCTGTAGTTTGTTGTGATTGTGATTGAAAATTTAAATGATCATTATTATTATTATTATTATTATTAGCATTTTGCTTTCCTGATGCAGAACTTTTACCGCCAGAATTTCTAGAATTTTCTTCTGTCTTTTTTGATTTGCTACTATTATTATCATTTCCACCGCCACCACCAGATTTATTTGTCGTTGTTATGTTATCACCTTTTTTGCTAGATGATTTAGCATGTTGTTCTTTTCTTCTTGTAGTTGTTCTTTCAGGGTCAGAAGGGAATTCTATCACATTTTGGTTAGAAGAACTTGTGGCCTTTTTTTTGTCTTTTAATTTGGCAATGGTATTATTACTAAGAGCAAATTCCGTGACATTTTTTGTTGTTTTTTGTTCATAATTGGTTTTGTTGGTTTCTTTATTTTTTTCCACATTATTATTTGAATCTAATATGGCGGTGGTAGAAGATGTAGAAGATGATTCGAGAATTATATTTCTATTGGTTGATGAACCTTCTAGTTCATCAATGAAGAAAAAAATTATGCATGATTCAAATGTTTAATTATTATCGTTATTGTTATTATTATCCAATATTATTATTATTAAATTTACTCACCAATATCTTTCTTATCAACATCATTTGTAATAGTTTCTTCTTCATCTTCAGTGAAAGATTGATGATGATGATGGTTATTATGGTGATGATGATTTATATTTTCAGAAGAATATGACGTTGTTAATGTAGCAACAGGTTCAGGCAAAAAATGATCATTCACTTTATTCTTTTGGTGATCTTCTTCAAAATCATCTTCATCGTCATAATCTTGTTCACTTAATTGTTGTTGTTTATCGTCGTCGTCATCATCATCAACAAAGGATCTATCAGCACTAACAAATTCCGGGCATTCTTTGAAATTGTTTGGTAGTAATAATTCATTACGAATATGATATTGTTGAACAGCTTTTGTTTGAGTACAAAATGTTAAAACGCCATTTCCACTAGTTGCATCTGGGATAACAACAAAATTTCCAATCAATTGTCCAACTGGAAATTCAATCATATAATTGAATTGGACCGAATCATCAAATGATGACGAATCTAGTTTTTTACGACTGGGTAGATTCAAACGTAAGGCAAATATTGAGACTCTAGCGCTATTTCCAACTAATAAAGTCCGATTGGTTCTTTCGTAACCAATACAATTGAACATTGGTTGTTCTTCTTTATTACGACTATTAGATGATTTTTTAGTGGAGAAGGCGTGTCGTTCCGGTGGAGGTGGCAAAAATTTGATAGATTGAATGTATTGAGCTGTTTCAACATCGTAAAGGTGAAGATTAGTGTTAAGTTCAGTACCAAGAACTACATATCGGAAATTTGAAGATGAACTATTATTATGTTCTAAAGTCGTATTACTATTATCATCACTATCATCAACAAACAAAACTGAGGAAACTTGTTGCCCGTCTAAAATTATTTTTTTGATAGGATCAAGATTGCCATTGCTAAATTCGTCACTATTATCATCATTGCTGGTGACATCATTCATATTGAAATTCGATTTCCAAAAAATAACACTGTCATCATTTGCAGTTGCTAAAGTAGATCCATCGGGTGAAAATGCCAAATCGCTAATTAACTTTCCATATTTTCCTGTTTTCAAAACATAATCAGCAATATCAGTTTCATTGACCTTGACATTTGAAGGTTTATTATTTATTGATAATATTTTTGCAATATTTATGATCCAAACGTCATTAAAATCAACTACCACTGCAAAGATATTAGGATTTACTGTATGCCAAATTGCTCTATGAAATCTTGGTTGATTATTGTTATCTTCCATCAAAGCTTTACCATCAATTTCAAGTAAGAGTTTAGATCTAAAAAATATATAAAGCAAAAATTTAAGTGTCTAACTAATTATTAAATTAATTATTAATATCGAGAAGAAAATTTTTACATACAATATTTCTGAATCTGATCCACCTGATGAAAGTGAAAGCTCCCAAATTGTAATCCTACTCTCTCCAAGTACTAGAAGCAAATATTTAAAAGATTTGTCATTATCCGCATCCTTTGGTTCGTAGGGAACATGATGAATGCATAGATCAATTATAGATTTATCTTGACTCTTTAATAAAAGTTTACTCCCGAATAAAGTATCAATAACCCGAATTTTTCCTCCTAATAAGATAATATAAATTAGCAATGAAAGAACATATATATGTGTGTGTGTATATATATAATATAACAAATAATGCTAACCTTTAATATGATAACAAATAAAAGAATTATTAACGGCTATCAATTTTCCTGAGCGATATTCCAATTCATTTAAAACAAGTGTTATTGTAGTGAGATCCAAATCTTTTGTACACAAAACATTTTCATTACGATTGCCAGTATCATATAAAAGAACTCCTCTTGGTAATCGTACACCATCAGGAAAACTAACAATGATATTTTTTTATTATTATTGTAAAAAATAAAAATAAAAAGATATATATTATTAATCTATTTGCTTTTGTTTATAATAATCCTAATAAAATAATATATACAGCATACTTTGACTGTTGTTTTAATTTACTGACAGCACGAACATTCCAAGCAGAGTAACTTGAAAGATGTGTTTCAACACTGTGTAATGGTTTTGGTAACATACCACCACTCTCTTTTTGTGATGAAGATGAAGATGATTGGGTTTCATTTTTTTTATGAGAAGAAAACCAAGATGAATTGAATTGCTGTTGATCAGGATTAGAAGTGGAAGAGGTAGGCGAAGGGGGTGGAGATTGTTGTTTAAAAAGATCAAATGGATTTTTATAAGTAAACAATGGTTTGTTATTATTGTTACTATTAGCGTCGTTTGTTGCTGCAGTAGTGGTGGTTGTTGTAGTGATGGTAGTATTTGTTAAAGTAGTAGATGATGATGGTATTATTGTTGACGATAATGTTGAAGATTGTTCTGTTGATTCCAAATTTGAATATTTATTATTAATATTATTATCATCAGATAATGGCTCATTCATTTCGGCAAATGATTCCTCAGAAGGAATTGGATAACTAGTGTCTTTGGTAGTATCTAAGTTAATGTCCTGAGTAGTAATATCAACTGTTTCGGACGTTGTTTGGAAAATAGTAGGCTGTTGACTTTTTTTTTGCAAAAAAATATTATAAAATATATTTATAAGCATTATGTAAGCATAAAAAATATAAATTACTTAATAAATCAATTGAGTAATAATTAAAAGTGTATAGAAATACCTTTCTTCAATATTTTGTGGTATAGAAAATTGACCAAAAAGGACTTTCTTTAGACCTTCAGTTGATGATTTGTCCACATTTAAAGTTGGATCAATAAATGATGAAGATCCACCACCAAGAATAGCAGAGGTAGATGAAGATGAAGATGAGGATGAAACAATTTGTGATGATGGTTCAACACCACTGGTGGTGGTTATTGTTGTTACAGATGACGATGAAGGATAAAAACTCTTTAACAAAGAAGTTAAAGGATTTGATGATACGGTATATTGAGTTTGTTGTGATGAGAAAGAGGAAGATGGTGGTAACGATGTAGTAGTAGTGATAATTGATGTATCATCAATATTTGAAGCTTCTAATGGTGGTACAATAGTTGAAGTATTTGTAAAGGTTGTGTCTGTAGTTGTATCATTAGAAACATTGAAGTCTGTAGTAGGAGTAACCGCAAGAGACGATTGAAGAGGGGGAGGTGGCGGCGGCGGCGGCGGCGGTGTTGTTGATATAGTTGTTGAGGGTGAAGAAGAAGAAGAGGAAGAAGAAGTAGAGGAAATAATACCAAGAGTAGAGAGATAACTAGTAGAAGAATTACTTGGGCCAAATTGTTGTTGATTTTGAGTAAAAGTAAAATTCGTGGTAGAGCCAGGATTAGAAGTTATATCTAGTGGCTCTGGTGGTTCTGGTGGTTCTGAGGTGGCTTCTTGACTTAAGTTCTGACTGATTGACAAGGTTGCATTAGAATCAGACGGAATAGTCGTGTTTATGGTAGTAGTAATTGTAGTAATTTCTGTCTTATTATCATTGTTATTGTTATTGCTAGCAGTATTATGAAGAATACTTAAAAGCGATGCTGAAGGATCCATTATTCCAGGATTATCCATCTTAATATATTATTTTAATGTTTTAAAAGTGGATTAAAGAATTTTTTACTAATAATTTTGTCAAATTTTTATATTCAAGTTGTGCACATATATGGCACAAAGCCAAAATTGGAATTATTTTTTTTATTTTTTTGGAGTTATTATATTTTTAAAATTAATTATTATATAAATACAAAGAGAATTATTATTATTTTTAATTAGTATGTGATGAGTTAAAACTGTTGTTGTGATTATAATAATAGATTATGTGTAGGTGAAATAGCGTCGGAAGTTTTTCTTGATCTGCTAACTCGCTTATTCAATGTTTTATTATTTTCAAGGCTAATGTCAGATTTCCTTGTAATCCGAGTTCTTCTAGGTTTTTTAGTTTCTAAGTGAGTGAAAAATAATTAAATGTTAACTAACTTTTTTTTAAAAAATCTCAAAATAATCAATTAATAAACTACCTTCAGGCTCAGGTGAAGATTCTAAAGAGACAGTGAGTGATGATGTTCTGGAATGTCCTTTACGTCCTCTTTGACCTTTTATATATGATGGAGAAGGTGATTCACCACGTGAAGATCCTCCTGCTTTACGATTTTCTGCGATAAGATTGTGATATTCATCCATTGGTAAATTAAATTCGAAAAGAGAGCTTTCTTCTTGATCATTATCATTATCATCACCATCAAATTCATGTTCCTTTATATATTTTTCCAAAAAAACCAATTAGCATAAATTGAAATAATTGAATTTATTAAGTTATTTCTTAAAATGCCTACTAATTCTTCGAGTTTTTGTATATTGAAATATAAACCAAATCTTTCCCATAATTCTGAAATAGAACATTTTACAGGACTGTTTGAATTGAATTCTTTCGCTATATCTAACATTCGAATATGCCTATGTATACCTATGCATATGCATACAATATATTTATTTATATAACATATAATATATATTTTGTTAATTAATCGATAAACTATCATTTATGTCATACCAACAGGTCTATTTTTTATTACAGCACGAAAAAACTCAATCTCCATTTTATCATTCCATTCCACCACACGAGTTATAGCATCGTTGGTAGTTGAAGAGGAAGTAGTAGCTTCATATGATAACGGATTACTATTTTTATTCTTACTATTATTATCATTAATAGAGTATAAAGGACTTGTGGAAATCCCAGTTTTTTGTTGTGGCATATTTTCTCAATTTTCCAAATTTTCTAAGCCATATTTATACTATATATGGGGCATGCTGCAACAAAGTGATCCCTGAAATTTCTTTGTAACATAATAAACATAATAATATTAATAATATACTGTACATAATATGGGGCATACTGCAACAAAACCAGACAAAGTGAACATTGGTATTACCAAAGATTTCAGGGATCAAAAATTAGTCATTTGTAATGTGATTATAATTTAACAGTTTCATGTCACATTTGTCATTTTCTCTTTTTCTTAAGTGCTATATAGAATTACCCTTATATAAAAATAACAATATGAAATTAATTTACATTAGGTCTACCATGGAACCAAAGAATTATAGTACCATCAGAAGTATTTTGAAAAAGGAACAAGGTGAAAAAATTGCTCCTTACATTTTTAAATTAGCAGATACCAAATTTTTGCAAACATATTTAGACAAAGAAAGGATTACCTATGAAATTTACCAAGAGGAAAGAGTTTTCAAAAGAGTATTAGAGAATTCTAGTAAAGAATCAAGAAAAAAAAGAAA
>CAUDNR010001935.1:65650-90317 GCA_958430865.1 Entrophospora sp. SA101 | reverse complement strand
AGTATTTCTATCATATAAAGTTCACTCTCTCTATAACAAACCCTCTGTCCCTATATGTAATTTCTCTGCTTTTGGTCGTTATAGAAGAGTTTATTAAGATGGTTGTTATAGAGAGAGAAATTAATTATAAAAAATTGAAACGGGGACAAAAGGGAAGTTTGTTATAGAGAAATTTTACTTAGTGGTCGTTATAGAGAGGGTCGTTATAGAGAGTAGACTGTGGGCGGGTTTGATCAAATGAAGTGTTACAGAAAACGTGCCATGTCGATCATATATTAAAATCAGTCGCTGTGAAATGTCGTCCGACTAATAACCTCAGGTCCCCCCCGCAGAGGAAAATAATAGATAATTAACATCTGATAAAATAAATCTCTGATATAAAATCATTATTTTTATTAAATAAAATTAAAAACGAAAATAAAAAACATTGTCTTTATTTTCTTTGTTTAAACGCTTTGATAAAAACAAGTGTAGTTGGTGTCTTGGTAACAAGTGACAATTGTGGAGCTTTGGTAAGAAGTCACGTTTATTTGCTTTAATGAGCAAGCAAGCAAGATTAGGACTAACGTTGATTAACTAGTGAGTGTTAACAATGAATAGTAATGTTATGAGTAAGCAAAGGTTAGGACTAACATTGGTTAACTAACAGGTGTTAATGAAGTATCATCCAAAGGTTGATTGGAAATATCGATAGCATTATTGTAATTGTAAGCGTAAGGCTGTTAAAACAAGCCACTTAAATTGTTTTGCAGGTAAACTAAGGCGAGTATGCAATCGGATAATAGATGTAAGATCACCAGTGAATAAAAGGAACTTTATAGAAGCCCTTGAGTCCATCTTTATTTATTTACAGTTATCTGGTACCATTAGGTGTACTTTCAGATTTGTCTAGGCACAAGAAAAGTAAATTTGTAAACTAATTAATCGACAAGCACCAAATTAACTGACAAGAGTAGCCAAAAGTTAAGCCATGATTATTAATTAACCGAAATGATACCACCATTTAACAAGAATCAAAAAACTGTAAGAAGTTTATTATTTCAAAACATTATTATAATTTTAAGAAATAAAATAAAGATAAAATAAAAAGACAAATAATTATAACAAATAATTTAGGAGATTAAATTAGTCATTCATCAACTCCTTCTTTTAATTATTAGAACCCAATGCAATTAAATGTAAATAAAAAACATTGTTAGTAATGATTAATGGATAGTAAGTTCCAATTAATTAATTAATAATGAAATTTTTATTCACCTTCAGCATTTAAGAGAAGAGAGTTAAAATCAAGACTATTTAACGAACTATCATTACTTGTATAAATTTTCAAGCTTTTTGATTTAGCAATCTCTTCATCTAAGATTCTACTTTTATGATATGCATCTGGATGTGATTCGTGTACTTGTTGCGAATCACTACCACTACTAGTAGTATCATTATCATTATTATTTTTAATAATTTCATCATGTTTGTTTTCAGCAAAATCATAAAGCTCTCTACTAGTTGGTCTTTTTGATGGATCTACATCCCAACACCTCTGCATCATTTGCACATAAATCATCAGGCATTCCAGGCAATATTGGTGGTCGTAAACCTTCTGCATATATATCAAAAATCAAACAATGATTGTGAGCTCTGTCATCAAATGGTGGGTGACCTGCAAATATTTCCCACATTAACATCCCAACACTATAGATATCTGATTCTTTGATGTTCTCTTTGCCTCTAAGTACTTCAGGTGCAATGTATGATACAATCCCACAGACTTTATCTGATGATTTTTCATCAACTGGTCCACATAATCTCAAGTCTGTAATATAACAACTACCTCCTTTCACAAGTATATTACCACTATGTAAATCACAATGGATTAAATCTTTTTCATGTATATCATCTAATGCATAACATAAATGATAAAATATTGTAATTCTGTCTTTTAATGTTAAATGACTTTTTTGTAAGTAACCCCTTAAACTCCCTCTGAATAATGATTTAAAACCAATGCATAATTTCCATTATCTGGAATTTGGTTATACCATAACACTGAACAATCAGTGGTGCTCTAATTTTACAATAATTTATTGCCTGTAATTAAAATCAATTAGTGTGATATAATACAGTATTGTTTATTTTGTTTTAAATGACAACCAACTACCAACCTCATCAAAAAATGGTTTTCCTGGATTACTTGAATCATTTAAACTTTTTAATACTACTTCTTGCCTTCCAAAATAACTAAGTTCTTTTTTCTTTTCATTGTAATCAATTATTTGTCCTCTTGTCCATTTAGCAGTATAAATTGAACTAAACCCACCTTCAGTCAACTTTTTTATATCATCAAATTGCTCAAAAGGTATCCATTCTAAAATGTGATTTGGCAGAGATGATTTCATTTGACATTGTTGAATAAAGTTGTCAACTATGTTATTTCCAGATGTCCAAGTGGTGAAAAGGCTCTGTAATTGTAAACTAATACAACCTTCACAGAACCTATCAGAGTATTTTGTCAATTTACACTTGTTACATTCTTTTGGTTTGCCTGATTTATCTCTTGCATTTCTTAATTCAACCTGATAAATAAATCTTTCCTTAGAATATTCTTTTTCATTTTCAGAAAGCTCTGTTTTTCTTGACTAATGAAAAAAATAATCTTTTTTACTTTCTCCATCAGAATTAACATTAGCATTATTATGCATTCCATTATAAATTTTAAATACAAGTGCTATTCTTTCTGTTGATAACGATGATAATAATTGAGTATGTGACATTACAAAATTTTGAATTAATGTTTTAATAAATGAGAATAACTTTTTTTCTTTGTGGAGCGGAGAATTGAATGACGTGAACAACAATTTTTTCGTACAACATTTTTTACAATCGTGATTCAATAATAATAATATATATGTTTTACGTATGTCCTGTGACTAATTAATTATTAACCCACCAGATTTATTTGTTTTCTCCAAAAGGAAATTTAGCCAAAAAATTCCCTTATCACACCATCCCTCAAACGGTCAAAATCAAAAAAAAAAAAAAAAATTCTCACATATCCCAAAGAATTTTTTTTAATTCAAATACAAACAATCAAAAAAATTTGTATTTTGTTCATCGATCATTAAAATCGACCGATAAGAAACGTAGAAAGGTGCTTTTGAATCTCGGTCCAGTGACCAGAAAATATCTGAGGCAAAGGGAAGGCTATCAGTTTAGTACGGTTCGAAACGTCAGAGCAAGACGAAGACCTAACGATAGGCAACGGTAGACACCACGGGGGGATAAAAACGAAACACGGTTTCCAGTCAAGCATCTGCTTCTCTCAATCCTGGCGTTTTGAACAAAAATAGATAAAAATTTTCGGTTGCATGAAGCATGACAAATAGATAGATGGTAATGGTGATTTGCGCGTTTATTTTTTTATAATAACCAAGGCGTGAATATTGTAAAAAATAACCATTAATCATTTTTGGGAAAATGAAAATGTTTTGTTCAAGCCAGCGCAGCAAAAAAGAAAAAAAAAGAAAAAAAAAACGATTAGTTACCCTTTGATTTTGATCACAACATTTTAGTTTGCTAAAAGTTGAGGAACACAATGTTTATGTAAAAGATTTCGATACGAATTATTCAGAACATTTCTCGTGGAACAAACGTTTTCCAAAATCAGAGAAAAAAAAAGAAAACGTTACGCAAACAATATGTTCGAAACTATATTTTCTTTGTGTGTGTTAAAAAGGAAACAATGTAACTCTTATTCTCAAAAATCTCCATTCTATTGAAACAAAACACCAAGTTAAACTTTAAAATTTAAATAATGTCATATATTAGATTATCATCATTATTATCACCAGAAAGAAGTGAATTCATATTTAAAATTTACATTGAAATGTATAATTATGCTGTGGTTAATTCTGATACAGGAAGCAGAAAAGTATATTTTTTTTCATTAGTCAAAAAAAATAAGGAGCTTTCTGAAAAAGAAAAAGAATATTGTAAAGAAAAATTTATTTATGATTTTGAATTAAATAATGCAAAAGATGAATTTGGAAAACCAAAAGAATGTAAAAAATGTAAATCAACAAGATATTCCGATAGATACTGTGAAGGTTGTATTAGCTTACAATTGCAGAGACTTTTCACCACTTGGACATCTGGAAATAACATTGTTGATAACTTTATCCAAAAATGCCAAATGAAATCATCTCTACCAAGCAATATATTAGAATGGATACCTTTTGAACAATTTGAAGATATAAAAAAGTTAACTGAAGGTGGATTTAGTTCAATTTATACTGCTACATGGACAAGAGGACAAATAATTGATTACAATGAAAAGAAAAAAGAACTTAGTTATTTTGGAAGGCAAGAAGTAGTATTAAAAAGTTTAAATGATTCAAATAATCCAGGAAAACCATTTTTTGATGAGGTTGGTAGTTGGTTGTCATTTAATACAAAAATATATAATATAATACTAATTGGTTTTATATTTATTTTCAGGCAATGAATTATTGTAAAGTTAAATCACATATGGTTGTTTTTTGCTATGGTGTAACTAAATTCTCAGACAATGGAAATTATGCAATAGTTTTAAATTATTTACCAGAAGGAAATTTAAAGGATTATTTACAAAAAAATCATTCAAATTTAACATTAAAAGACAGAATTACAATTTTTAGATATTTATGTGATGCGTTAGATGATATACATCAAAAAGATTTAATCCATTGTGATTTACATAGTGGCAATATACTTGTGGAAGGAGGTAATTGTTATATTACAGATTTAGGATTATGTGGACCAGTTGATGAAAAATCATCAAATAAAATTTATGGAATTATATCATATATTGCACCTGAGCTACTTAAAGACAAAATTAATGCAAAGAACACAAAAGAATTAGATATTTATAGTGTTGGGATGTTAATGTGGGAAATATTTGCAGGTCGTCCACCATTTGATAAAAGAGCTCATAATCATCATTTAATTTTTGATATATGTGAAGGTTTACGACCACCAATATTACCTGAAATGCCTGATGATTATGTGCAAATGATGCAAAGATGTTGGGATATGGATCCATCAAAAAGACCAACTAGTAGAGAGCTGCTTAATTTTGCTGAAAATAAACATAAGGAAATTCTTAAAAATAAAAATTTGAAAACTATTAGTAGCAATAGTTTAATAAAAAGATTACTCAAATTTTCTAAAATAAAAAAACATGAAATTGATTTTAATAGTGGTGGTAGCAGCAGCAGCAACAACAGTGGTAGTGGTGGCGGTAGTGATTTGCAACAAGCACAAAGATCACATCCAGATGCATATCATACAAGCAGAATCTTGGATGAAGAGATTGCTAAATCGAAAAGTTTAAAGAGCTATACAAATGATGATTAACTCTTTTCTTTAAAGGTAAATAAAAATTTCATTATTAATTAATCGGAAATTACTATACATTTAATTCTTACTGACAATATTTTTTATTCACATTTAATTGATTAATAAACATTTAATAATAGTAAAAGAAAGAATTGATGAATACTATTTTAATCTCCATTCATTACAATTAATTCTTTTTTTATTTGATCTTTATTTCTTTATTAAATTATAATAATATTTGAAACAATAAACTTTTTACAGTTTTTCGATTCTTGTTAAATGGTGATATCTTTTTGGTTAATACCGATTATTTAACAAGTATGACTGATTATGGCTTAACCTTTGGGTTACCCCTGTCAGTTAATTGCAAGCAACTCACAATGATTCGATGCTTGTCGATTAATTAGTTAACGAACGAGTTTACTTTGGTTCTCGATTACTGTCACCTAGGCAAACCCATAAGCGCACTTAATGGTACTAATAACCGCATATAAATAAGGATGGCCCTTTTATAACGTTCAATGGCTTCCTTGTTTCATATGATTGATAATATGCAACGCGATACCGTTATAACAAGATCGTTATAACAAATTTGATTGTGTTATTATTATTTGTAAGTTTCTAGATTTCGATTTCGATTTCGATTTCCGAAAAATTTTGAAATCGAAACTAAACTCGATAAAATTAAAAGTGAATTAAGTTTCTAATCACATAATAATAATCAAAATCTAAAGTATTTTTAATTCATTCTCAACAAATAAGTACATGAAATGATTTAAATGATTATTAACTATGTATATTAATAATAGTTCAGTGACGAAAGATTGATTCTCTAAGGAATTTTCTGTGAAAATCAAGTTTCTATGAAATTGTTATTTATTGGTGTTGAAAAGAAAAGTGATAGCAAATTTTTGTGAAAAATTTTTTTTAATTAATAAAATTTTTATACAATAATAATTTCATTTGTTCAAAAAAAAACACCCCTTCCTCGAACATTAATTTATCCATATATATTAAATTATACGAACTTCACGACAATGAGTTCGCAATCAAATGCTAACTCAGAAATCGAAGCAGTTACCCGAGAAGCTCGAACAATTGACGAGTTTTTTGATTCAATTTATAACGATCTAATATCAATCGACCAGAAGTCTAAACAAAAATTTGCTTCCAAATGGAAAGTTCTGAAGGATACTTGGCGTGAAATTTTGCAGGAGTCGAGAGATGAGGCCTCTAGATTAGTCATTTTTATGCAAAATTTCGCCAAAGTGGTGCGTCCTTCACTTCAAGATATAGATATTCCCATACAAGTGATATTGAGTATTTTGGAATCTTATATCAAGGTGATTATAAATTAAAATCGTGAAAAGTCAGAAAATATTATTTGGTTAATTAAACCTTTTATGATGTCGCATCTAAAATATTCCAATAGATGGCCGAATCGTACCGAAGTAAAGCTGAAAAAGTTCGAAAAAAGTTCTACGATCTCAGCGACGATATAAAAATCTTCTTGGCTAGTTACGACAGGATAGGAGAAGATCGGGTTTTTCACGAAGTTCAAGTGCATCAAGACCGGATCATCAAGACTAAGGGTTTACTGAGTGAAGCACTATTGAAGTGGATATCCGCGCTTGCGAAGCTTAGTCTTGGAGTAGTCTCCAGTTTAGGCCTAATTCCTAAAAAAAAATCATATACCACTAACACAAAAGAACTTAACAATGCCACCAATGAATTATGGGATGAAATCAAGGATTATCATTGTGAGTTGTTGTGGTTTTGTAGAATAATGTTGGTATTTAACTAACCTCAAATGCTATTTTATTGAGTTATTTTCTATTTCTCTCTATTTACAATGCACAGCCAACTGGGTCGATCGAAAAGAGCATAAAAGAAAAAGCAATGTCATAGAAAACACATGCAAATTGGGAAATACAATGAAATCGTTTGACAATATCTGGGGTACGTTTAGTTCCAATATTCAAAATCTTAAAAAAACTTTAGACTTGATCTCAAATATCAACCAACCGAGGGGCAACAATGGTCACGAATTGCTATTACGGAGACATTTAGAATCTATTTTTGAAATTATGAACACCGATATGGATTACCTGAAATTGTATGCCCAAAAGATCGGCTCTGCAAGTAATAAATATTCATTCCTGCGCTACTTTCAAAAATAAGTGTAATCTTATTATGCTTTTTATCTTTCTTATGTTTCTATTTACGTCTCTTATTTTCAAATTTGGTTTCCTCTTTGATGTTAATAAAGGAAGACATGAATTATATTGAAATGGTTTACTAAATGAGAATTTGTAAATAAAATTGAATGAATATCACGTGATAGATATTCTAAGGTTTCCGTTCACACAGATATTCAAAAAAGAATTGCGAATTAGTGTAGTGTGCCGATATGGTCAATAAGTTGACACTCAACTCTCGACGTCTTTGACTTTGAATTTGTGTTAGGGTTCATCAAGTTTAGAACATTTCTTTGAAAAAAAGAAAAAAAGAAAAAAAGAAAAACTTTAGAAATATCAAAAGCATTGAGTTCCTGAATTTTCAAAGATGTTTGTGTGTTTAGTGATATACAGGAGAAAAGAATTGGAACATGTGTTTTTGTCAATTGCGCAAAAACCTTCATATTAAACAACTCATAAAATTTATAGTTATGATGATTAAATTTGCTTTTCTATAGCTGGTGTAATAATAAAAAATTCACATGTGAAATCTGTGTTTTGCTGACTCGCGAAATATAATTTATTGTTTTTAAAAAATTTTGAAAACTTGATTTAAAGTGTGTCTCGTTGGATTCAAGCTTTCATTAGAAATAAAAGATGTCCAACTAAATACTGGCTGTAGATAATCATAACAAGTGGTTTAGCTAACGGCAAAGTCTAATTATTTATAAGTAAGGCTTGAAGCATAAATTTCATGTTACATGTACATTAACAAAAATACCTGTTCCCAATTCTTTGTAATGATTACGTAGTAATTCAATAAACAACAAAAAACTGGCAGATGTTAGAAATGTATTATCGGAAAATTAAAGAAAAAATATTTCTATATATTTTTTATTGAAAACCAACTATTACTATAGTTACACCAGGAAATTTTTCAGATGCAATATCAGGAAATTGCAAATATCATATAAATATTATGACAGGCCTGTAAGTTGTATACTATATTCCGGATTTTTTCAATGGGTCGTTTAACAGCTTTGGATGTTTGTTGAATGAAATAAAATTCTTACTCCAAAAATGATTTCGAAATAAATTACTTACAAATTAAAGTATTAAAACATATTCTCCTAAAGAGTCATAAAACTAGTTTATCATACGTCTATAAAAAATCATACATGCATTACAAATTCTTGGAAACATTTCCAAATTCCCAAAAATGTAACTTTCTTGCATAAATATTGTCTGTATTAGTATATTCATTCTATATAGCTTGATACTTTCTCTTCTGAAAAAAAAAAGTTACTCTTTGAAAATTAATTCATCAAATGTTTTTTGCTAAAAAAAATACTCATTCCAAAAATTAACAATTGATTTATATGATAAAAAGAAGAAATATTTGAAAAAAAAATAGATTGGCAATTATAGTGATACCACCCATACTTATCGAAAAAGATGTTTTTAAAATTTGGTTTAATTTTATTATTATTATTATTATGTGTTGTTAGTCCGTCGGTGTCTATGGTAGGTAATTTTTTCCTGGAAGGATATGCTCGCTTGCGTCATAAAAGCCACTTATTGAAAATACAGCCATTGCTAATCTATATTTGCCTGTGTATCATATCAGATAAGGATTATCGCGGTTGGCAAAAGTGGCCTCGGCAAGAGCTTTACCGCCACAGTATTCGGATTCGATGCAAAGGTGGATAATGATCCAAATTCCAAGACTAAGAATGTGACAATCTACAATAGTGATAAGTACACCTACGTTGATACTCCTGGGTTTGACGACAGCAATATAAATGTAGATAACAAGGAAATGTTCATTGAAATCCTGACCAAATTGCAAGAACAAGACATCACAGAAATTCATACAGTTCTTTGGTTCGTGGAAAAAGGAGACAGAGGAACGCGATCTCTTCAGCGACAAGCGAGATTCATCGAGTCTTTTGCGATGAACAGTAAAATAAAAAGCAATATATGGAATAATGTAATCGTCATAATTAAAGGAGAAAACTCTAACACAGGCATTCAAGATATAAACGCTGTCGACTGGGCTGTCAATCCCAACAATGTGGGAGGAGATATGCTTGCTAAGACTTCATTCATCCATGTGTATTTACATGATCGTTTGTCAGAATATCGTGTTAAACCTTTTACCCCTGAAGAATTACATGAACAAGGGATATACAAGAAGGAGGAGTTATTTAATGTTTATAAAAAGATGATACAGGAAAAACATCATGCAGAAAACCCAATAAAAGTCACTTTTAAAGATGCAAAGTGCGTCAAATGTGGAAAGGAAACTGATATAAGACTGGCTGAGAAGTATCCGTGTCATACGAAGGAGATAAATCACAAACACCCAAGCACGGAAATTGTCCATACAGGATATGTCACAACTCAAAATGAATACAGGAAATTTGGAGACAGTTACCTTGATTTCATCCTACCTATAAATATTTATCGTTACCGTTATGTGTACAGAGACAGAAAAGTATGGACCTGCTGTGGGAGGGACTTTGGGTCTAATGGTTGCATTGAGCGCTGTACTTACTGTGGTAAAGACGTGGCAGATACGTCAGAATGCTTGGGGGTTTGCGAGAAGTGTAACCGGCTTTGGGGAAGACCACATGGCTGTTCCAAGAAAGCGAAACACAAATTTAATGCCAATGCTGATGTAGTTCAATTATACAGATCACATGATGAATTATAAATCACCCTGGCTCCTGCATCATATATATTTAAATTTGTTCAAAGAAATTTTAAAATAAATGAATTACAGTCAGACTCTTATATAGTCACACACCTCGGGACCATAGTGAAATTTCAAGAATTTTGGTGACTATGCAGGACATGTTTTTACTATGATTAATTTAGTAGCAGGGAATTTTTCAAATTAACGAAAAAATGTGACTATATAGGATGTGACTATATAGGAGTCTGACTGTATATTAATATTATAATAAGATCCTATCACATGAATTTAACATTTTCATGGGAAAAAAGGCTTGTAGATACTTGTAAATATTACAATAAAAAATTTTGTTTTTATTCAGATTAACCTAATAATATAAGAATTGTGAAATTTCAGAGTATGTTAAAAAAAAAGGAATTGAATTTTAGTTAAAGCTCGATTTTCCTAGTAAAACCTCCATCTCATTGATTTATATTTGCTGTTGATACCTTATTTAGCTGTAACATCAACAAATCGTACTATTGAACCATAATAATAACCCATTGTAAATTTTGAAAGTCGTTATTTTCTTCAATGTTTGAATTAAGTGAATTTGAATCTGCGTGAAATTCAATTAACCAACCAATCTGAATTTCGTATCCAAAAAACCAATATCAAAAAAACTATTTTTTTGTTATCCTATTTTTTTATAACTTATCAGAATTTTTTTTTGCTTCAATTTTTTCTTTCAAAATTTTAAAACCCCTTCACTTACCAATATATGTAAAAACAAAACATCATCATTTGAAATTATACATGACAAAAAATGTTTTCTTAGAGTTACATACACTTGGATAAAATAGTATTATATTATATCAGAGCATCTCTTGTTATGCAAATTAACTGTTTGATAGTCCCCATAGTATTATTATTTTGATAAAAAATTTATATATATATTGAGAGACTTTCATTGGTTAGATTTCAAGTTACAAACGGTTGGAAAAGTCCTGAAAACGGGGTTTATTTAAAGTAAAAAGAACTTGAAATATAATGTAAATTCAAATCAGCTAAAAATATTTTTGCCCAAATATATTTTATCTTTTGTCACCTGTTGTTTTGCCAAACTCCAGAATTTGCAATAAATGACCAACCAAATCAGTAAAGGTATTGGATGAAGATTCAAATGATGGCAGTAGTATTGACGATGATGACAAGTACAAATCTGGGAAAATAAAGGAAAACAAACAAAGATATAATATGCAAGTTTCGATCATTAAATGTGGTTCATTTGGTTTTTAATGACAAAGTAGTTGCATGACATACAAATATATGATAAATTATAAGCCTTTGAAAAAATAAAGCAAATATACAGGGTTGTCGAGATTTATTATTTCCTTTTTTTTCACAACCCTTCCATTTTTGAGGATATTTATATAAAGGCAATATTTATGCCTCGGCTTTAGAATATATTATAACTTTCAAACATATAGTCCAAATGAACCAACTTATGACAATAGAATAATAATAATAGAAAACCTTGGCAAAATATGCAAACATGATGTATTGCATGGTGATCTCACATATTACATGAATATCGAGAAGAAATCAAATTTGTTTTATCATAGATTTTGGAATGGCTTCTGTGGTGGGTGGACTAGTAAGGAGTTTGTTTAGAAGAGAAATTTTTCATTAGAAATTTTAATAATATTTGTATTAGTTATATACACTATTTATTTATTAAATACCTTAGCTTGTCCACTGAGTACTCTTATAAACTAAATAAGAAATATCAGTAATTGCCCGAAGATTCACAATTAAAATCTATGTTATAAAAAAGTGTATGAAAATCATTTTATTTTACGTGACACTTTTTGTTGTTTGTCGACTTCGAATAGAGTAGGTGACGTGGACTAGTGTTGGTCACCAAAACTTTTTGAAGAGACGAAAGTCAAAACTAAAATTAAAGTAAAAACCGAAACTAAATAGTTTTGGAAACCAACATTATATGGAATAAAAATTAATAGATCATCTTCTTGAATGATTTCGAGATTTTCTTTCATCAAGTATTGGAAATATAATAAACAAGGTAAAAACCATTCTCAAAAATTTTAAAGCTTCAATAGTTGAAGAAATATCAAAAACTTGGGTTGAATCAGGAACTGCAACGTCATCAGCAGGATAAGACATATGAACTTTAAATCTCTGCTGAAACTATTAAATTATTATCAGTGAGAGGGCGCAAAGGGCGTGTGTAACATTATCAACCAATCAAATTTTAATTTCTGGAAATAGTTTCTAAATTTATACTAGTTACACAACGAAATTTACTCACTGGGTACGGTGCAGATCATCTATAATCATTAATTGCTTATAGTAACAATTGGTTAACTTCAAAATACTAAAACAAAAAAAAATTATATCATTTTAAAAAATTTAACCGATAAGTTTTATTGTTCATGACTCAAGCTCCAAAACCTATTGGCTGGTTTTTTCTTAAACTGAAAATTGGCATTTTGAAAATTCCGAGTTTTGTTATACATTTAAGAAATTGAGACTAAGTAAATTTCGTATAACAACTTTTTTTATAGAATATTTTCTACGACATAAATTGATTTATTTGATTTATTTATTTCCTTTTGTTTATTAATAAATAAAAGTTTTTTACAACAAAAAGTTTAACGAACATATTTACATTAAAAGAAAATCATTATCAAATTTGGTCATGAGATTCAAAATATTGTAACACGAAAATTATTGTTTGCACTTCTGAGCATAACTTTCAAATATATATGAAAAGAAAATTTGAGACAATTTTTTCTTTAGATTAATAGACTCCTTTTTAAAGCTGAATTGAATGGTGGCGGGTTTTTTAAAATCCAATGTGTGGATCACATAATATTTCAAAAATTTTAACTTTTGTGTATAGATGATCCGCATTGTATATAGCTTCTATCAAATGTGGTAAAAGTCAAAGAGATTATTAACAGTCCATTTCATGAATTTAAATCAGAAATCTCATATCAAATATTCCTATGGATTTCAAGCATCAAGAATACCTCTATAAATAATAATATTGTCTTTTTACCAGAAATAAATTTAAAGATGTTACTGGTTCAAACCAATATAAAAAGCTAACAATTAAAAAATTCTAGAAGGGCACGGTGTGATAAACTATTAATATCACAATCACATTACAGTTGTGCCATTTAGTAAATTTATCACTTTGTACCACAGAAATTGTTTTTGTTTGCAATAAATATAGTGTATAAATAATATGTATGTATGTATGTATGTAAGGTGGTTGGTACACGCAAAAATCCAAAATCATCAATAAAGAATACGAAAAAGACTATTTAGTAATACTAAGTCAGGTATTAAGAAGAAAGTGAACTCACACGTTTTTACAATCATATTTTTATGAATGAAGATTCTAATTTTCCAATTTTAAAATTTCGGTCGTGCTTTCATTTAATTAATTTATGAAAAAAAATGTTCATTTAAAAATGATTTTCTGCTTGATTAATTATATTAAAGAGAATAATTTTTCTTTTTTAAAAAAGTACAATGTCACGTCATCAAGACTTGTTTCTTTTTTGAAAAAAAGTTCACAGCATTTCTCATTCTTATCTAATTACACAACCTACCCTCCATACTCAACAGGTTATCAAATCACATAATTCACACATAATCTACATAATCAATATTTCTTTGCCAATTCAAATGAATCTTCATTTATTATTATTATTTACAATATTTCTTTTTTAACCTTATATTAATAATTAATAAGAATTATATAATTTTCTTGTGTACCCAAAAGAAAAATTTAACGTTGGGACAGTTGAAAAAAAAAAATTTTTTCACCCTTCCGTTCTCTTCTTCCTTTTCGCTACACTAATACGACCTACCCTTTTATTATTCCTTTTATTCCTCTCTACCTTAGTACTTTTTAATTTCAAAGAATTTTTAAAATTTCCAATTTACAAATTATAAAAACCAAAAAAAAATATTAAAAATAAAAAATATATAAAAAAAAAATAAAAAATAAATAGTGTATATATATACTATATTTATTTATACTTATATTTTTTTTATTAATAGCATAAAAAAAAATGCCAAACGATCCTCATACTAACCGTGGTAGTCAAGAACAAGTTGAAAGTAATGGTATAGCTACTACTACTAATCCTAATAGTACTACTACTGTTGCTGCTGTTGCTGCTGCTGTTGCTGCTGCTGGCACTACTAGCACTACCCCAACTTCTCCAACTACTGTCCTTACTTCAACAAACAATGGAACAACCTCGACAACATCTACTACCGCCACCGCTACCGCTATTACTACTACACCGCCCTCTTCTAATCCTTCTTCCATCATTAATGGTCAAGTAACTGCTGTTATCCCCCCCACTGCCAATCCTCAATCACTTTTCAACTCCTCTTTCATCAATATTACTAATAATGATCAAGCAAATCCTGTAGCTGATAAAGGCGATGTTGCTAAAGAAGAGGAGGCTATTAAAGAAGAATTATCCAGAGAAAGTAGTGAAACTAATATTGATATAAGCAAATCAACACTTACACTTAGAGCTTTGGTATCTACTAAAGAAGCTGGTGTTATTATTGGTAAAGCTGGTAAAAATGTTGCTGAACTTAGGGAAGTAACTGGAGTAAAAGCTGGTGTAACAAAAGTTGTTCAAGGCGTTCAAGACAGAGTATTGTCTGTTGTAGGTACACTTGAAGGTGTTGCGAAGGTAATTGATGAATTGATGAGTTGATAATTATGATTTACAAGTAAAATAAATAACAAATAATTTATGTATTAATTATTTATAAATTTATTATATGTATATATATACACATTATAGGCATATTCATTGATCGCACAAACACTTCTTGAGAATCCTGTCAATGCTAGTCCTAATTCTACACCTATCACGCCACCACCTAATGCTTACACTTCTGTCCGTCTGCTTATATCCCATAATTTAATGGGTACTATTATTGGTAGACAAGGTCTTAAGATTAAACATATTCAAGATGTCTCCAGTGCTAGAATGGTAGCATCAAAAGAAATGTTACCACAAAGCACAGAAAGAGTTGTTGAAGTTCAAGGAACGGTTGAAGCTATACGTTTAGCAGTTTGGGAAATTGGTAGATGCCTTATTGAAGATAATGAACGTGGTATTGGAACTGTATTATATAATCCTGCCATTAGGGTCACCTCAACTTATCCCCCAATCCGTAGAAATGATTACACCACTCGCACAGGAAATGGTACCGATTTCACTCGTCCACTTAACAACAGAAATAATAGCAATAATAACGATTACCATAACAACATTAACAACAATAATCGTCGTCAATCATCAAGTAACAATCATCATAATAATCATAGCCATAATAACAACAATATTAATTATGATTCTTCCAACGTTAAAACACAAAACATTTCTATTCCTGCTGATATGGTAGGTTGTATTATTGGTAAAGGAGGTTCTAAAATATCTGAGATTCGTAGACTTTCAGGTTCTCGTATTAGTATTGCTAAAACTCCACATGATGAGACCGGGGAACGTATGTTTACGATCCAAGGAAGTGCCGAATCTAATGAGAAGGCTCTCTTTTTATTATACAACCAATTGGAAAACGAAAAGGAACGTAGATTAAATGCTGCCATTAATGGTGGCGATTCAGATGCTTAATTTATTACTAAAATATTAATATTGATAATAATATTCATTATTACTATAATATCATCAATAAAAAATCATCATCATCAATAATAACAATTACAAACGACAAACAATTATAACAACATAATTACAACAACAACAATTATATATATAATTACAAGGACAAAAAAAAATAATCTTTATATATAGGTTATTTCTCATATAATATAAATACATATTTACACGCGAATATACATTTAAAAAAAACATCAAATTTTGGTTGACAAGCAATCTTGTTTATTCTTCTATTCTTTTACTTTTTCTCCTAAACAACTCTTTTTTTTCTCTCTCTCTGTCTCCTCTAAAACAAATGTATAACTTTCAATTTACCTTAAAACAAAAATATATCTCTCTCAATTTACCTTTATTTGCGATCAAATCTTATTTTTCTCTTTAACATCATATCATCTCATCTATATACATAAAAAAATAATAAAAAAAATTTAATTTATAAAAAAAAATTTATTTTTACTTGCTTTATTTTTTTAATTATAAAAGCATTTTGCCTATCCATCATTAATTTATTAAATTGAATGTTCTTCTGCACATGTTCTGTAATGATAATAATCTTATCTGGCCCAATAAATCTTCATATTTAAGAAAAAGTCCAAAAAGAATATTATGGTAATAGTAATAATCAATCATTTTCTTCCCTCAAGAGGAATCCAAAAATTTTTGCCGATCAATGTCATTGTTTTCAACATTTTTAATTAGAATAATATGAAGATTTGATTATAAAAAATAGATCAGAAGAAGCCAAAGTCAAAATCTTAGTGAGAATGGTGAGAGGGAAGATGAGATAATTTAATTTTAAAAAACAATTATCACTTGATAATGATGTATCTTTCTATACATAATAATAATAATCCCAAAACTCTCAACAGCCTATAATTTTTGATTCCATACTTTATCTTCATTACCAAATGTTTATGTGTTTAGTTACGATAAATAAAAGGATGTTTAATGCTAATACAAAACAATATTTTTATTAATATAATTGAATCGTTTAATTATAGAAAGTTTCATTTTACATTTAAACATAAGAAATTAGAAAATCCTGCAACAATTATTCTTGCTTTGAATAAGACGTATCCTTTTTACAATAACAATAGAGCATATAAAATAACACGTGGTTTACCTACCCTTAAATGGCTTAATTAATAATCAATCGATAAAAAAGATAAGAGGATGCAACTCTTTTTTTTTTGTTTTTCCCTTATATCAAAGTTTATTTTTTTTCCAAAGATTTCTCTCCATCTGCATACATGTATGTACACAAATAAAAAGTAATCGTCATGTGTTTATCCCATAATATCATCAAACAAATGATTTACATCAAATTTTTTTTATATTCTTTTTTTTTTCTTTCTTTTTTTTTTTGCAAGTTAGTCAACAACTAATTAATCATTATAAAAAATGTGAATATTATACCACATTAACTAAATAAAAAAAGTTTTTCTGTGGTTTCCATATCACATAAGATAAATAATGTTTGTTAGGCAGAGTATCTGAGAGTCATAACGTTTTCAAAAAAAAAGTTTTATTGTTGTTATATGACTTATTTCACAACTGCCACAGTTTTTTCAATGTGAAAATTTTTTGAAGATCAACACAAAAAATTTCATAATATACATAGATCGACAATACTTTAAGCATGTGAAAAATTAAGGATTAATTATTATTTCTATATTGTATTATATTAAATAAAAATAAACAAATTTTTAAAAAAAAAATCTTTTTGACTCGAACAATTAACAAATAAAGACATTAATAATTCCAACAGATTTCTAATAAAATTCTTTAAATTCGTGCATATATATATATATATATATATATACATATAATACAATATAAGAATGGATAGTGAAAAGGCCGCCGATATTTTACCTGGTAAAGAAGAATCATCGATATTTTTTATATTTTTTTTCACCCTTCCCTAAATATATTTCGTCTAATAATTAAAAAAAAACACTAATAATAATAATAGAAATCATTGATGACCTTCTTTCATATGATGAGACAAGATATAAACATGTACTTGAATCATATTTCACCAAAGATGCACAATTAACACATCCACTTTTAAATGTTGGGGGTACACATAATATTCGTAAAGTATTTAGAGTATGGACTTCTTTAAATTCTCAACAACCTGACATTAAAGATTATCCAATATTTGAGTAAGTCTCTATTTTTTTCTAATGCATACATACATACAAACCAACAACGAGCATTATTATTTCTTACATATATACATATAAATACTTAGTGGCTACGTTGCTATAATTCATTTGATTCAACATTTACGTCCAAGATTTTTTCCATTTTTTCATTTTGAGATTCCTTCAGTGACCGTGCTCAGACTCCGTGAAGATGAAGATACTGGGTTATTGTATATTTATAAACAAGAGGATAATTGGACACTTGAAGGTCTTATTCAAAGTGTCCCGATTGTTAATTGGTGGTATGAGAAAGTAGTTCGTTACATTATGGGTGAGTTGATTACGAGTGCTGGCGATTTCTTATACACTGCAAATACTGCCACTTCTCGATTAACCGATAGAGCAGGTGAATTCAGAGATACTAGCAATATCGCCATAGAACAAGGTCAAATTAGAGCTAGATCTATGGTTAACGGTTTAAGTGATAGTGTAAGATCTCAATTACAAATTGCTCAAGAAGGTGTGCTAAATCAATACAATAAAGTTCGTGGAATTCAAAAAAATGATTATATGATTAAATCAAAAGATGATGATGAGTATGAGGAGGACGACGAGGAGGATTATGAGGAGGAGGAGGAGGACGATGATAACGACGATAATGACGATAATGAAGATAATGACGATAATGACGATGATTATTTACAATAAATATAGAATACAAATTAAATTTAATTAATTAATATAATATTCGCTTTTATTATTTTTATTTTTATCTTTATCTTTATTTTCATTTTACTTGTAATAAATAAAATAAATTCAACGTCCTCAAAATATAACAGGGCCCCGAAATTGGGTGACCATTTTTAATTAATATATTAATATATTAATATAATTATAATTAATATCAATTTTTTCATTATTAATTAAAAAATGTCAAGTATTGAGAAAATCAAAAAAGAAATCGAAAGTTTGGCAGCTCAATGTATCAAGGTAAATTTTTTGCCAATAAATTTGAAAAAATTCAACGTTTACCTATTACTTTTTAAAATAAAGATAATAATAATAATAATAAAACATATTTAAATAAAAGAATGTAAAGCAAGATCCATCAAACTCTGAACCTTGCATTCTGTTCGCTTCACTTCTAACTGACAGTTTATCTGATACAACTAAATATTCCGTCAAAGAACAATCTGAATTACTTGATCATATAAAAAATCTAATTATTCCATTAGATGATGGAAATGGAAACTATGAAAAAGTAAATTCTTTTGATTTTTTTTTAAAAAAAAGAATATTATTTTACAAATTAAAAATAGGTCGTTATCATCATCATCATCATCATCATCATCATCAATAGTGTTAAGATTGGTAGATTATAAATCCTTCAAATGAATAATAGTAATGATATTATTATTATTATTAGATTGAACTCCTTAAGAATATTTCCTGGGATCTTTTTACATTAATAGCGCCATATTTATCACTTGATCAATCAGATATTACTGACATCAGATTTATAATATCACAAGAAATTATTAATAGCATTGCTCAATATAACAATCCTCGAGAAACCCATTTATTGATTTTAGAAAGATTTAGTTGGTTTGATTGGAATGCCAATGGTAATAATAATAGCAATAATAAAAAACAACAAATCGCCTTGGAATTTATAGGATTGGCCAAAGCTTTAGGAATTGGTAAAACTTTTTTTGTTCCACAATCATAATCATAACCATAACCATAACCATAATCATAATCATCACCATATATTTTATAATTATCCATTAGTACTTGATAAATTAGATAGAAAAAATATTATAAAATTTTTACCAGATACTATTAGTAATTTTGCTAAAATATGGAGAATAATAATACCTGAATTAAATGATGATAATAAGATAAATGACTCTTTAATTGAAAATTGTATTAAACTCACTGAATCAATATCCAGATTTGTTGATTCAAATAACAAAGTATATTATTTATTTGATTTTATTCAATTTTAACAATTAAATTATTATTATTATTATTGATATATTTTTTTATAAATAAATAAATTATAGGATTTAAAGCTTACTTCAACACCAAAAGATTTATCAAGTCAAGAATATTATTTAATCAATTATATTTTGATGATTGCTTTTGAAAATTTCATCATTTATTCCACTCATATACCAATGTCATCTACTTATTATGAAATGTTTCATCCTAAATATAACATTCCATGGAAAAGTAGGCAAAGTGAAAAAATCAAGTCTATTGATAAAATTAGATTGAGCAGATTATTGGTAATAAGCGATATAAAATATTTTATGATTGATTTAATTAATTAATTAATTTATCAAAAAAAAAATTTTTTTTAAAGGATGCATCTTTTAAAGCAAATATTTCAATTGATAATTTAGTCAATTACTTCAATAATTCAACAGGTACCCATAATTATTTTTATATAATAGTTTTAAATTTTAGGTTAAAGCAAACTTTAATAATTAATTATATATTTGTAGGTAGTAGTAAGGAATATAAAGATGTTAAGAATGATGACAATGAAGGATTTTCCACAAAAAATTTTCCTATATCGAAAGAAGGAACAATATTATATTTGGCATCAATAATTTTATATCAATTTATGCCTCTAGATGATGATAATGATAAAAACAAACCCAAGAAAAAAGAAATACCAATAGCTCCTGAATGGTTATTCAAAAAAATTTGTCCTTTGATTATATCTTCTTTAACAAGGTAAAAAAAAGAAAAATTATATATTAATAAATTTTTGTGAAAACAAGATATTATCGATCTTTTTAATTTTATTATTCTTATTATTATTTATGGTGATGGTAATGATTTAGTGATGAAAATAAATCAGGAATGGCAGATAAAATTCTATTAATACTTATTTATTTGAGTGAAAGAAATGAAGAAAATATGTTTACTATTGGACATTTGGAAGCAAAATTGGCAAAAGATGGGAGTAATTTATTTATGGTTTTTCAAGTATGTTATTTTATAATTATAATTATATATACTTGCACTCACATATATTTATTAATTAATTGATATTGATTAATCGATTATTGATTTTATAGTCTGTTGTTTCTTTTGCTTCAACTTCACCAAACGAATCATTAAGATTCATTGCACATCAACTAATAATTTCTCTGATTGGTTTATGTAAAGAGGATGCAAAAATGTATTTATTAAACGAATTATTGGTGAATTGTCCATTTGAATCAATGAAAAGTGCTGCAATATGGATGATTAAAGAAATTGTGGCAAAGAATTTGGATAAAGCTTATAATAAAGAAAATATTTCAAGAGACGAGAATGAGAAGGAATTTTATTCAATATTTTCTAGCAAGTTACTTGTTGAAGGGTTTTTTCAAAATATCTTTTTTTTTAAATTCAATGATTTAGAAAACGAATCAGACTTTTTTGATAAACGTAGTTTTATCATGAATGGTCTAAATTTCTTATTATTTTTACTAATTAGAGATAAAAACAATTTGGTAAATTTTATTTTTCCTTTTCTTCACTCTAAAAACTAGAGAAACGTAATAATTATATTTTCTTGATTATGCATAGACTGGTGTCTGGGATTCTAACCTAATAGATAAAATAAGTAAAGAATATTTGCAACCAATCGAGAATAAGTGTAAATCATTGGAAATCAATTATCAAAAAAGATCTAATGAATTAAATGAAATTCTAAAAGGTAAAAAATATGAATATACATATAACGATGATGATAATTATGATGATGATGATAACAATACCTATATTATAATAATACAGATAAACTTCAAAATGGTGATTATGAAAATGACGAAAATAAAATAAATCAAAAAGAAGATTCTTCAGTGATAGAAATAGGTTTAAAAATTGATGAAATAACCAATTTAAATCCATTACAAGAATATCAGGTAAACAAACAAACAAACAAACAATTTCAATTGATTAATTATAGGGAATTTATTTTTCCAACACCTTCCAAGACGTTAGTTAATACAATGTTTTTACCCCTGCTTTTTAGTTATTGAGCCAGAAGTTATTTGATTTATATCTATTAGAAGATAAAACCAAGAGAATACAAGAAATATTGAGTAACAAAAATTCTTAAAACAAAAATTATTATTGTTATTATTTGTACAGTGCATGTCACAATAGATCTAGACCGAGTTTATAACGTTTTAAAGATATTATTGTATGGGCCATGTTGCAACAACAAAATTCAACAAAGTGAACATTTGTACTACTACCCAATGATTTCAGGGTTCAAATGAATTTGACAAAAGAAATTAAAAAAAGAGTTTATGTACATTTAACATACAAATCAGTTTCAAGAATAAGTGCAAAAAAATTATATATAGGTAAATAAAATTCAAATAATCAAAAATCATAGTCATAACTTTCGTTGATATTTAAAAATTGTAAAAGAATAAAACTTCAAATTATCTTTTTCAATAACTCCACTATAAATAAATATAATTTTTCCTATAAAAACCATTTAACAAAAATGCTTACCTTCCTTCATCACTGAATTTATTTGTGACTTATTGATTGGACTTTTTCTCAATTATAAAAATTACAACCAGCTCTGGAATATAAGTCAAAAAATAGATAAAATAGTTAATGAAATAGAGCTCTTAGAAAAACATAGATTAAGTAAAGCAGTTGGTGAAAAGAAATACCTAAAAGAAATTGAGATTTTATATTTTTTAAAAATTCATAAAAAATTTTTCTCAAAAAATTTTTTGTTTCCTCCCACAAACAATTCTTCATTCCACTAATATATAAATTTCTTTGAAGTTACCCAATTGCGGTCGCGTTTACTTCGTCGAAAATTATTTCGTCGACACCCATTTCGTCGAAAGTTCGTTTCGTCGAAAGTTCGCTTCTCGAAAGTTCGCTTCGTCGAATTTTTATTTCGTCGAAAATTATTTCATCCTCGAGCCAGAGACCGAACGAGTTAGATGTGAGGAGTGTGGGAAGTTAGTTAAGAAATTAGGTGAGGAAAGCGGGGTGTGTGGGAAGTGTGAGGAGAGTGAGGAGAAATTTGTTTAATGAAGTTTTTTTTTGTGACGAAATAATTTTCGACGAAATGAACTTTCGATGAAACAAATTTTCGACAAAATGAACATTCGACGAAACGAACTTTCGATGAAACAAACTCTCGACGAAATGACTGTCGACGAAATGAAACAGACCCAAAACAGCAAAAAATCCCTTAAAAACAGCATGGTGGACATTCAAATATCACATAAAATGTTACACGAATTATTTATATTGTTTAAAATAATCAACTAGTCCCATCAATTAAAGTGGGTACAAGTGTACTAATTAACGACCATTCAAACTTCAATATATTATTCTCCTAGTTGTTTTATACAAACTGCCAAAAGGTCACAGAGAAGATTACACTTTTCAAAATTGCAATCTATTTTATAAAAGTTAAATGCCGCCTAAAATCAATTCTGCAATTACTGTAAAGAAGAAAGATTCTCTTTTTTCAAATTGTTATAATTTTGTGGTACAATATGACAGGAATCAAAAATACAACAAGAAAAATGATAACAAGTCATTTAAAAGACATAAGTCAACTGAAAATATTGCAACTAATAATAATAATTCTTTAGCTTCAATTGAAGAATTACAAAATGAGATAACAAAATTAAAAAAGAAATAGAAGCTCTTACAATGTATTCAATAAATGAAATGACAGGTAAAAGATTTAGAATATAAATATATTGATGATATACAGTTCATTCTCTTTATGATGATAATAATAATAACAGATCATTTGATGAAAAAATATCATTACATATTTATATATATATATTATTTTTATTTAACATAATGATATATTGATTCAAAATTAATAACTTTATGTATACATCTTTAGATGCAGTTAATTTTTCAAGTATTTTCAATGACAAAATCAAAAGATTAACAACTGTTCTTGATAACTATCAACGTCATGAAAATAATGAGCCTATAAATGATCCTGATGAATTTATCAAAATGATTGAAACAAGAGATCCTGAATTAATTGGTTTTTTTGAATCCTGTTTCAAAAAATTTAACAACATTATACAATTTTAAAAAAAAGGTAAACTTCTGCAAAAAAAAAAATGATTTATATTTGTCTAGCTCAGGTACTTCAGCATCAACTATAGACACTTTATCAAATTTGGGATTTACAACTACATATAAAACTGTAATAAGAGAAAAAAAAAATATAGTAAAAAGTCATGAAGAAAGATTACTGGAATATTTAAGAAATAAAGTATGATTGAAATAGATTAATATTTATTAATTTGAAATAATAAATTTTTTTATCTATTTTTAAAGCTTAATTTCCTTAATGTGTTGTTGATTGATGGTTATCATGATATTCATCAAGCAAGAAACCCTATTTATACAAATTATCCAATGTAGCTCATATGGCTACAATTATGATACATACTCATGATATTCCACCAATTCCTTTTATCTCAACATTAGGTGAACCAATTCATAATCCTTTAAATGTTGATGCTGATTTAC